>LIEC01012406.1:0-148831 GCA_001925005.1 Drosera capensis
AGAGAGAGAGAGAGAGAGAGAGAGGTGTTCCCATATGAAGATGTGTGCTTTATATAGGCAAGATTGGAGGATTATTCTCTAATCAATCCTCAATTTTCTTTCAAGAAGTCTAGCTAAGCGTACAACATTCTGACAAATTATCAACAAAGTCTTTGTTCAACAGATACATGCCTTAGTAGATGATCTCAAAAGACTATGTATTGGATAATGGTTTGATATGGCGTGGCTGTCTTTAAGCTTCTTGAACCAATCTGACAACTGACCTGACCAAAAGCGTTCGCTATCTATTAAGCTTTTTGAACCAATCTAACAAGTGCTCGGACAAGAAGTAAACTGATACTCACATACCCTTTGAACAGACGAGGTAAATCACAGAACCCAAAAGACTTAGATTAACCCAAAGCAACTATGTTGTCTAGAACTTCTACTATTCTGATTCCCTATAAATTATCAAAACACTTCATTTGAATTGTTAGTAATCCTTTGATTTATCAAATCCACTAATGTACTTTCAACATCGATATGTATTTTTCTGTGTTCATTATAGTGAACTTTTGTGAGTTGTACCATTGTACTGTTTTATTCTTATTATCTTCAGCACCTTGTTGACAACTTCAAGAATTAAGTCAACATCCATCAATCCAGCTCTTAAACTTTGTGAACTTTCAATCTATATATGACATTTGCGGATCTCTCAATTTGTTCTGAATATGGTAGGTGCTAACAAAGTATCCAATGTTTAACCAGAATAATTAGATGATTGTTTTAAAGAATGTTGCATATGCAACGATGATCGATAAATTTCATAGTAACATCAACAAGATTATCGGCACGATGTTGCTAGCTCACCAATTCATTATTGATTTCCATCCGGGGGTTGGTCTAATGCTTTCTTCCTTGGTTATCGATGGAGTATTATGATGAACAGTTTAGCAGAAAGTTTCAACAGTTGGAGGCGAGATGCTCGTCACCTACCGATCACAACAATGGTGGATCAAGTACAAGTACAAATCATGAAACTCATATGTGAAAGACGAAGAAAGAGTCTTGAAGGCCTAACCGTGTTATGCCATATACCACAAAAGAAATTGTCAGAGGTGTATACAGGAAGTCGTGAATTGCGTCTAACTTGTATAAGCCGTGCGATATTTAAGGTGGTTGATCAAGAAAGAACTTATATTGTGTATTTGCTTGAAAGAAAATACAAGTGTAGAGTATGATTGTTGAATGGAATTCCTTGTAAACATGAATGTGCATGCATAGAGGCGAACGGTGAAGTTTTGCATGGCTATTGTGACAGCTACTTTACTATCAAGAGGTACAGGATTATGTACAAGGGGATCATCAATCCAACACCGAATGGACCTACACAGTCAGATTTCCAACACAACCAAAACCAAATGTCGATAAATCCCGCATAATGTTCCTACATAGCCATGATTTCGGAGGACAAGAAGAATGCCATCTCAGGTTATGTTGCGGCCAATTAAATGTATGTGATGCAAAAAACGTGGTCTAATGTTTTATTAACGGTTATTGTGGCAATGCTTGGGTACTATTGTACTAATGTTTTATTAATGGTTATTGTGACAACGCTTGGATACTATTGTACGAATGCTTTATTAACGGTTATTGTGAAGTAATTGTTGTATTATGAGACTTCATATTATGTTCTATTATGTTGCGTATAAGACTATGTAATATGATTTATTGTATTTCATTCAGCATTGAGACTGTTTATTAATGATCTGTTATGATATGTTACGACCTTTTATGTAACATGAGGTTGTTTATTAATGATCTATTATGTTTCATTCACCATTATAGTGTATTTTTTAGTAGGTACAGTATACTATTGTATGCTACCATTAAATATGTTAAAAGATGCAATACACAAGGGATTGATTACAGTATAAATCTATCAGTTTGTATCATGGTTTAAAAAATATTACTTGTACTAGCCAAACTAAAGTACATAAATAATACTGTGACTCCCATGAATCAGATTCGACTACAAATCCAAATAACTTGACTAATTAGGAAAATTACACTGTTATCGTCGTAGGATTTACATCTAGCGATCGAAATATGAATAGTACTTCTTGGGTTAAATAGTCAAAGTATGATGAGTTGTTGCGTGACACTAAGGATTCTACTAACTAAACTAAGCTAATTGAAATCAACAACACGAGGATAGAAGACCAGGGTCTAGATGTGAAAGGGAGTAGGGTCGTGACTTCACCTTTCGATTATATCTAGTTATTATGTCGTTTTAATAGTTAATCATGAAATCGTGGTTATAGATGAATCCCTAAGTTGTATTCTATTCTTTCTCGAGTCCTAGACTATGTCAAACCAAACGTCGCCTTTGACATCTCTCGATGAGAGGCCGTCACGTTATGGTAAGTATGAAATTCGAGGGTTCCTAGCATATCTCGCACGTCACGCATTCAACGTGTTGACAAGTTGTCAAATTCATGATGCAAAACTATCCTCTCGGATTCAAATCATATCATAGATTATACAACAAGTGATCAATTTGTCGAAACATTAAGCACAATCATATATCATAACCACAAATCAATCAAGACTAAATTAACAACATAAGAGTAACATCAATACAAACATCCGCCTACATCACAACCCTAACAAAAGGTTTACCTCATGATTCGAATACTAAGACAATACAACAAACACCTAACATGCATGAAAATCATCATAGTATATGTGGTAATCAAAAAAAGTCAAGAACGCTAAACTGATATCGAGATGGAATCCGGTTCGCTTCGATGAAATCCCTTGATGTTGCTTCGTTTCCCAATGAATCATTACCGTCTCCCTCCAAGAAATCCACTCTCAATCCTAGATTTTCTTCAATTGTTATGTATGATGATAGATGCCCCTGATTTGAGACCAAAAAGGGATATTTATAGCCATTTAGGCTTGAGGAAAACTCGACGCTCGGGCATCGCGCTTGGGCGTGGCATAGGGTTGTGCCCGGACACTTCAATATTTTTCCTAAAGTAGTGTCAAATCAATGGTTGGTGCCTGAGCACAGTGTTATCCCAAGCTTCACCTGAAACAAACGCTTCGCCTGTTTCATATCGCTTTGTCTCTGCTCGATCACATTCCATTTTCAAAGTCTTTTGTACATCCTATTGCTTATTTCCTCCAAAAAATCACATCGAGGTATCAAAACTCATAAATATTGCAAATATGACCAAAATCAATACAATTATGAATATAAAGACGTCGAAACGATACAAGAAAATGTGATAAAACTCAACGTGAATTGAGCTAATCAAGGTACAAACCATTACATATAATAGGCTGACAAAGGAAGTTTGGAAGTATAGGACTAAACCAAGATGCAGTATACAACTAATAACTTGATAGACATTTCTGAGGGAATGTAGTATAAGACAAAACAAAAAGATGAAAAATATAATAAGATGTAGTACTTGAATTGAAATATACATTAAACCAAGAAAAACGAGCTAGTCATTCTTGAGAGAATGTTGTCTAAAACTTGGCAAACATAAGACTCATGTCATAAAATGTAGTATAGAGTTGAGACACATCTTTTCCAAAAACAACCATGTCTAGATTAGAGTATAGAGACCACAAAAAACAACACCCAAACAATACAAGCTTACATCTGACACAACATTACAAAACAGTTTCAGCCCTTCGATTTGTCTTCCCAAACACAATGCTCGCTTGTTAATAAGGACATCATGATCTTCGCCCACTTCAAGCCAATGTTAGTTGTTCTCAAACATACTTGCAACTGACCACAAAATATTCAACCCACATATAGACAAAGACACCACAATATGCACCTCCTTCTTGCTGTCGGCAATCAGTCATGTGTTTCAACTCTTGAACATTGAACTCAATCCCATAAATCGTGTTAATGTAGTCGATAATGAATTCCATCTGTAGAGTCCAAAATCATAGTTAATACAACTTTTGAGGCGTAAAAAATTTAACATGATTCAGCCAATAGTAGAATATAGTGCTCACCACTGCATGATTCCAACTTTTCTTCACACGACCCACTATTGTAGTCTTCGAGTCATTATCCTCATCCAACTTGCATGATTCTATGCGAACCTTTTAAGTAGTACATTCAAACAACTCAATCGATAGTTTATCATCCTATTCCCTGTCAGAATGCTTTATCTCCTCTCCACCCATATCGTTCTTTTCTCCATCATCTTCAGCATCAAACCCTCCATGATCAACCTTCTTCTCTCCCTTATCTTGAACCTCACCCTTTAAATCTTCCTCATCCTCAACCTTCCTCCCTACCTTATCTATTTCCTTATCCTTTTTCTCTCCCTCATCCCCATCATCACTCTTAAAAGCCATAATTATCTCCTCTACCTCATTTTCATGAACATCCCCAATATCAAAATCCTTATGCACATAATCTTTCTCACTCTATCCATCCTTGGCACCATCATCTTTTTGTTCCTCCTTTGCACCATCGTCCTTCTAATTTTCCTTTGCACCATCATCCTTCTGATTCTTCTTTGCATCTTTTCTCTCTGGTTTTCCCCTCTTGTGAAATCCTTCTCCAATAAGTCCAAACAGGCTGTCAATCTAGTAGCTTATAAAATCTGTACACACAAGAAAATAGAAGACAATGTTGTATACCAAAATAAAGGTGAAGACAACAAAATCATATTTGCTATAGACCTCATATTGCACTACTTACATAGTTTATCTTTTCTTGTTCGCTTGGCACTTGAGGTCCCAATGACAAAACTTTTTAATCACTCGATGGAACAAAATGGACTATTTGAGAGGCCTTCACATTACCAAGCAACTGGAGTGTGGCCTTAGGATTAGACGAAGCATTTTTCTCTTGTCATCTAAACATCTGTGGGAATCGTACGAGGTTAGAGAGGTTCAATATCGTGCCCTCCAAGTGCTCTTATGCCCACACCTAACATACACATAAACATATAAATAAAAGAGCTTTCAAAATCCATACCTAAATCATTTATCATGCAAACTATCACATAAATGTGTTACTTGTTGAATGGAACAAAAAGATCATCAATGCCAACAACTATACCAATAGGGTTATGATTCACTTCGTGCTGATTGCTTTGAGACAAGGAGAACTTACAAGTAACCTCAACGTGTACAAAAAATGACCAAAACGGGTGTTTCTCAACTCCTTACGACACAACCCCAACAATACCTTGTTTAAAATCCACCATCTTTTTTTAGAAAAAAGAAACAGAACATCGACATTGCAGATCAGGAAGTCTTCGTACCTTCTTTGCTGTTGTCTTTCCATTCGTTTGTTCTTCTTCTGTAGGTTTGCTTTTGCTTCTCTTTGATTCGATTCTCATAGTCTTCCTTTCATGCTCCAGTTCTTTTTTCGATGAATCCTCCTCTCCAACTGAAGAATTTTCAATTGTGTTATTGTAAATGAACGACTTTCTTTTTATCTTTCCTCTCCTTCTCTTTCCCCATGTTATTATGGTGGTGGTGGTGACTGTCCAGGGTTTTGATTTGTGGTGTTTGCACAACCTCGATTATGGTGGTGGTGACTGCCTAGGGTTTCGATTATGGTGATGATGGTGGCTATTTACAAGTTGAATTATGGTGGTGGAATTAGGGGTTGTCAATTATGGTGGTTTCTAGCACAACGGTTTCGATTGTGGCGTTATGCATAGAGAGGAAAGGAGGAGAAAGGAGCTAAAAGTTAGGGGATAGTTTTCTGTGAGAGTAGAAGGGGGAGGGGTGAAGAGTCTCTTTTTTCGAACCTTTTTGTGAAACTAACAAAAGTTAGTTAGACAATAGAGTTGGTTTAAGCTTACTATAATAATGCGGAACCTTATTATAATAACATTGGTTCCTTTTAGTTTACTGTTGGCTGATGTTAGCAGTACTGTTAAATGTAATGAAAGTAGTAAGGTAAAAATACATAGGTTTTTATACTGCTTAGAGTATGTGGACGTCGGCTTCCGGGATCTAAGCTTAAGCCACATGGATTGTGCACTGTCGGATAATGTGGCTTGAGGAGTCGTCACCTTGTTGATCCCCAACTAGGAAGAATTGGATAAAGCTGATCTTCGGATAGAGTTCTTGATCCGGGAGGTTGGTTAAGTGGCGGGAAGTTCGCGTCAGCTGATAGTACTCGTTACCCCCGTATTAGATGCGGTCTCTACTTTTGAAAGTTTTCTCTATTAGATAGTCTTGGTTTTCATTTTTGTTTTGTTTATTTGTGCTCTGCAAAACAAGTTAGGAAAAATAGAGAATATACAAATATTTTTATCGAACCGCATAACGGTTGCATATATATTTGCGGAGGTCAATATGATGCCAAACATAGTTCAAATTATGATTAAATTTTTTAATAAGGCTTCCTATATACTCCTAGGAATCAGACCATGTATAGTTCTAAAATTAGAAAATCTTTGTCTGTATCAGTTTTAAGGCTAGTTGATTCCTGATGGGATTAAGTCGGGCTCTAAAAAATCCTTCAAATCTTAATCCACATATTTTATAGATTTTCTTATTTTTATTCACCTAAATATGAATTTGATCGGTTTTTGTCGATTTATTCACTTAAGTGTGATTTTTGGTCAAAACCAATTATTTTCTTAAGAACTCTATGAATTTTCAAATTTATAATTATTCCTAAAGGTCAAATCTAGGTGATTTTCAATCATTTTTTCTTATTTTATTTAAGTGTAATTAAGATTTTAACTTAAAGGTTCTAAAACAATCCAAAAATATTTCCAAATCAATTAAATGTTTTTGATTTATTTAGATAATGCTAAATTGATTTTTAGATTGAATCTACCTTAACATGCTAAGCACATATTCAGAACAAGAAGCAACCAAGTCACGTCCATCCAATGCAAATCAATTTGGTCCACCTCATCAGTGTGAATATGAGTTGTTAAATTATTAGCTAAAATCGATGCATCTATATTAGCTAATCAAATCAAGTTATTCCTAACTTTGTTTCTGATTACTAGCTTATCAATCTAGCAGGCCCTAGCAAAACAAGCATGACCATATAAACAGCTAGCCAATTACTACAATATGAAAGTCAAGTACTTCCTATAGAAACAACATGATAAAGAGTCAGTGTAGGGAGCCAAGCACTCACGTGACATTAAACAAAGATCACACCAATAGTACTATGATAGGAAAGGGGAAGATTGAAGCTGGGAGAGAAAGAATTTTCCTTCCAGCGACGGCATAAATAGAAAAGTAGTCGATTAAAAAGAGAGATTTAGGGTATTTTGTTTATTTTTTTCCTTTTTTGATTTTTTGATTTTTTTTGTGGTTTTTGTTGTTTAATTTAATTGGGCCAATGGGTTGGCTCAAAATTTGATGTCCATGGAGTATATAACTAAAATATGGGTATCTCTTGTATCCCACTCTTCGCTTAATTATTAGTGTGATAAATCAATAGGATAATACTACGTGTGATTATTTTAAACTCACAATCAATCTTTCACTTTATAACGTTTCCTTTTCCTCAACCGGATTTAGAATAACCTCTTAAAATCGTTTATCTAACACTAATGTTATTGAACTCTACTTTCAAATAGCTGGCTTAGATTCTCAACTATCAATTTCTTTCTCAACTTACTTGAAGCCTTAATGTACTTGTCCTTCAAAGCAAATGAGATTCAGCAATTCAAAGGTGTTGAAATATTGGGCATTGTCTCTTTATTTATAGGCATTCCAAATTTTCAAGTCATTATTGAACTCTTCTTTTCTTGAAAACGTCACTTTCATGTCATTCTAGAACCATATTTACATATCCGTGACCTCTGGTGTTGATGCAGAGAAATACACTGACACATCTTAAAAGACAACCCGTGAGCTTTTATTTTTTCTGAACCCTTCTGTAGAATTTAGTCTTACTGCTCCTCTGTCTTTCTGCACTAACCTCACATAAGTAATTCAAGATCCGCTTTTGTTTCATCCGGACTCTTCTACTGAACTCAGCCTTATTACCCTTCAGTCTAACTATAGTAACCTTCTCCAACAAGAAATAATTCAGGAACAACCATGGCTTGTTGTAGAAGCTCAAATGCTTATCCCTTGTTTTCTCTTTACTCATGACCTCAATACTGTCAACCTTGCTGCATTCCTTTGAACCAGCCATATTGCATTCTTCTCTGAACCGGCCTTGTTACGTTCCTTTCTAAACTAACATTACTGCGTTCTTCTCTGAACTAGCCTTACTGCGCAACCATTGCAGGCCCACTTTCCAAACAGACCAATCTCAGTCTTCATATATACTGGGACATTTTAAGATTAGAGATTGTCTATCACTCAATTTGTATACAACATGAGTTTGACTCAACAGGAGCACGTGGTGGGGAGTTCGTTTTCGGATTTAAAAAAATAAAAAGGTAAAAATGAGAAATGGGGCATTGTTTTGACTTGTTGACTTGGTTTGGGTTTAAACTAATGAGAAAATGGGGGTATAGTGAGTCAGATGAAGTATGAAGTAAATGAAAGTGAAATTGAGAGTAAGATGTAGAGGAAAGATGGGTGTGGGATTTTATATCAAGTCTCCCTTGAAAAACCTTCAAAGTGGATACCAAAGAATGCAATGTTATATAATAGGTATCAAAATGTAAATGAATGATGCCTTACGTATTTTAATGTTGTTAACAATCTACTGGGGATCCGTCATTGAAAATGAAACATTAGGCGATAAGTATACTATTTAACATGCAGTTTAGGAAGGTTTGTTAGTCATTTTAACGATCCAATAAAATTACACCAGCAGACCAAGATTGAAATATATAACTTAAATTATCATTAATATTTCATATCAGTTTTTACATAAAATGATATTTGATCCTCCCGTAGTTTATCAGTGAACCAACTTCACTTGACATATGTTTAGGACGAAGGAGTACTCCCTCCATCCCATAAAAAGTACAACAGTTTGATTGTAGGAGAAAAGTTGCACAGAATTAGGGTCGTGATTAGATCGTTAAGGATAGACGTGATATTCACTTGCAGCTGTTAAAAAAAGTTTCGCTAAATAGAGGAGATATGGACTTTGACAATTTGGGAAATAACTATTTTTTCCTTGTGGTGAATTTTGAGAAGGAATTGGGCGATTGCTTGGCCCAAAAGGACAAAATCCTGGTATAGGATAATGATGAAAATGGGCCCCTCTCAAGTCCATCAGAAAGGGCCTATTCTTTTAGGCAAGGCAGTCTACTTCAGAATGAGAGCCTGGGAACTAGAAAGATGAAGTCATGGACAAAAAAGACATGAACACAAGCTGAGATTAAGTGTGACGATCCAACCAGAGATGCTATGGGCAACAAAAGTCATCAGGCCGACTATAACAATGAGGGAATCATTTGAGAATCAATACTATGGTGATATGGATAGGTCAAGAAACAACTCAATGCTAGCGGCATCCCTTGAAAACTAGGGGCGCTGCCACCAATAAGTTGCCCTGAGTTGGAAGTGCCAAGGGCTTGGGAACCCCTGGACAGTTCAGGCTCTTAAGGATTGCCTTAAGAGAGTAACACCCCACGTAGTTTTCCTATTTGAAACTAGGTTACATACATGAGATCTAGAGTCCATCAAACATAGACTGGGATATGAGAATGGCATTGCAAAATCCGCTGAGGGATGGAGTGGAGGTTAGATGCTACTATGGGATGATGAGATTAAGGTTTCACTAAGACAGATGACGATGAGCTTCATTAATGTGTATGTAGAAGAAGATTTCAGATGACCCACCGCCGGAGATTCACAGGTTTTTATGGTGAACCACGAGTTGAGCTATGATGACAAACATGGGAACTGCTTGAACGCCTAGCTGGGGTGAAGACCTACCATGACTATGTTATGGAGATTTCAATGAAATACTATTCCAATCAGAGAAGAAGAGAGGTAGGGATTGCAATCCACGTCTAATAAAGAGGTTCAAGTTTTCTCTAGAGTCATGTCGATTGGAAGACCTGGGTTTCCAAGGCCCGAAGTATAGATGAAACAAGAAAGTTAGGGGTCAACAGTAGGTAAGAGAAAGATTGGACAGAGAATTTGCAAATCAGAGATGGTGTGACGTGTTTCAGGGGTCCATGGTCATCAATGAAATATCATTGGGGTCAGACCATTTATCAATTAACAAATCTCGCCCAAAACTCTTTCGATATGAGAACTGTTGGGATTCTAAACAGGAGTGTACGCATATTGTTCAAATAGAATAGAACAGCTCTGGGGAAAAGTTACCTTTTTATCAAAAGCTGAACGATGTTAGAACATCACTAGCTCATTGGAGCAAAGGGAAATACGGTGAACTGAGAAGGGTAATCAAAGACAAGCAAAAGAAGTTGAGAGACTTGCAAGAAGAGGAATGCATTGACTAGGAGTTCGAGCAATCCGTGACTACTAAGATAGACCTTGACATGTTGCTGGAGGAGGAAGAAGCATACTTGACGTAAAGGTTCTGTATAAACTGGTTAATGGAGGGGGATTGTAACACTGCCTTTTTCCATGCTCAGACTAAAAAGAGAAAGGTTAGAAACACTGTTCATGGGCTTGAAGATAAACACGGGGTATGGACAACTAACCTAAAAGAGGTCATCACACTGGTCAATAACTTCTTCCAAAACCTTTATCAAACACAAGGGGAATCTGGAGAAGTTTTTGATTCATCAGACTGGGCCTTTGTTCTCTCCCAAAGCCATATTGATATGCTGAATAAACCTTTTGAAGCGGAGGAAGTACACAAAGCCTTGAACAATATTTGGGAAGGAAGTCTCCGGGTCTAGATGGCCTCAACGCTTAATTGTATAAAATGCACTAGATGGCCTAAACGCTAAATTGTATAGAACGTACTAAGGAAAGACGTCACATAAACAGTCCTAGGCAGCCTCAATGGAGAGATCGACATCACTGTTGAGTATAAGGGTAATCAAAGACAAGCAAAAGAAGCTGAGAGACTTGCAAGAAGAGGAATGCATTGACTAGGAGTTCTAGCAATCCGTGACTACTAAGACAGACCTTGACATGTTGCTGGAGGAGGAAGAAGCATACTCGACGTAAAGGTATTGTATAAACTGGTTAATGGAGGGGGACTGTAACACTGTCTTTTTCCATGCTCAGGCTAAAAAGAGAAAGGTTAGAAACACTGTTCATGGGCTTGAAGATAAACACGGGGTATGGACGACTAACCTAAAAGAGGTCATCACATTGGTCAATAACTTCTTCCAAAACCTTTATCAAACACAAGGGGAATCTGGAGAAATTTTTGATTCACCAGACTGGGCCTTTGTTCTCTCCCAGAGCCAGTTTTTGATTCATCAGACTGGGCCTTTGTTCTCTCCCAGAGCCATATTGATATGCTAAATAAACCTTTTGAAGCGGAGGAAGTACACAAAGCCTTGAACAATATTTGGGAAGGAAGTCTCCGGGTCTGGATGACCTCAACGCTTAATTGTATAAAATGCACTAGATGGCCTAAACGCTCAATTGCATAGAACGCACTAGGGGAAGACGTCACATAAACAGTCCTAGGCTGCCTCAATGGAGTGATCGACATCACTGTTGAGTATATGTTTGGAGAAACAGAAAGAGTATAATATATATATAAGGAACCCATGACCCATCAGCTTAGGTTTTTGGGTTAGCAGTTGGGCCCAGTTCACATGTATATTTTACTCAGGTCCGATTAGGACGTAGTTTTCTCCTTTTGGGCTCTCCCCTGAATCCTAACAATTTCCCCCTTCAAAAACACTTACATCGTCCTAGTACCAAAGATTAACAAGCCCATAAATGTTAATCAGTTTCACCCGATTAGCTTATGCAATGTAATATATAAGCTCATGTCAAAAGTGATTACTAACCGTGTGAAGCAAGTGTTGCCGTCTCTCATCTCTGACTCCTAGGGTGCCTTTGTATCAGATAGAAGCATTACAGATAACGTGATTGCAGTTTTTGAAACACTGCACTTCTTAAAGAATAAAAAAGGGGTAAAGATATGAAGGCGTACGAACGAACGAGTGGTAATTCTTGGAAGTGGTCATGGGTTAGATGGGTTTCCCTCTATCATGGGTTAAGTTCATTATGAATTGTGTCAAAACAGTGTCATACTCGGTTCTGCTCAATGGGAACCTCCTCAAGGCTTTCAAACCAAGTTGAGGACTTCACCAAGGGATCCACTTTTCCCATTTTTTCTTCATTATGTGAGCTCAGGCATTGTCATTCTTGATTAGAAAGTAGTTCTCGAGTGGTTCATGGGGTGTTAGAAGAGCACCAAAAATTCACCATCTCCTATTTGCCAATGATAGCATAATTATTGGGAAGGCCTCTAAAAGGGGAAGGTGAAACATTCCATCATATCCTAACGTAATAGGAGAGATGGTCGGGTCAGGAGATCAATAGAGAGAAAATGGTAGTTTGCTTCAGCCCAAACACGACACAATTAAGATCAAATTTCAAAAGAAACCTATGAGTACAAGAGAAACACGACCTAAACACATATGCCATCTGTAAGGTTCGAGTTTCAACCTAGAGGGAGAGATGAATAGGTTGTATAAGACTTTATTAATCTTTTTATACGGAATACTTATTCTGTGCAGACTATTGTTCTATGCAGACTACTCAGGTAGTCTGCAGAAGACAATTGGTAGTCTGTAGTAGAGATTTTTAACTATTTGAGTTTATCTCTTTTTGGCTGTGATGATTTGTTAGAAGCAATTTTAAATATCAATGCAGTTAAAGCAATAAATAGACACAGTCTTTATACTGGTTCAGACACTCGATATCAAATGATAATCGAGAGATTAGTCCAATCTTCCCTTGGTGATCAGTGTAGTCAAGCCAAGAGGTGAGTATCACTATCTCCTTGTTTGAGCTTACAAGAAAATTCCTTTTTATAAGTTATCTAACTTGTACAAATGATAAAGAACCTAGATGCTTTGCACAAATCCAAACTTTGGACTCTGCTACAAGACTTGTTCTTCTGCAGACTAGTGACACTTTAAACTGTATCTTCTCGATTTGACTTTCTAGAGTAATCTCTGAATGTTTAGATTGCTTTGCACTCTTTACCTTTCAATCCTTGTTTAACAATATCTTTCAATAAGCCTCACCGGTTCCCTTTTAAAGGCTCAAGGAACGAACCTTAGCAAACAATGTACTGTTCCTGGAATGACACTTTGCCACTAATGTTCCCAACCATCTCGTTCCTGATGCTAGCAGTCCACTATCCCCAGAATTTGTGCCGTTGCTACTTTAACTCAAATCTTCACTTGACTAACTTCAAACCTCTAACCTCACCCTGCCAATCATCTCTGCTACAATCCAGTCTGTTGTAACTTCTAGTCTGCACCCAGTCTCTGTTACAACCCTAGTCTGCATCCTTAGTCTGCACCCAGTCTCTTTGTAACTCTTATCTGCACTCAGATCTGACTCAGTTCATGTCTTGCCATGTTGGTCCTCGTCTGCAAGCTCAGTCCTTATCAATGCAATCGTTGTTTATCTAAAGTCCTCTGTAAAAATCTGCATCTGGTGGTCTGCACGATGCCTATACATTTGCAACCGCCTGCTCACTGATATCTAATCTAGACTACAACTACCTACTTAACTTCTAGCCTAAACATACTAACTACATTATAACTAATACATCTAAGTTTTGTTATATCAATTTCTATACAAATGGAGGGGTTGCACATTTCCATCACTATCGATGATGGGCAGGTCCTAAAAAGTAGTCTTAAATAGAGTTAAGGAGTGAATGTGGAGGGCCCTATAAATTTGGGAAGGCAAGCTATTATTAAGTGTAGGAAGAGAAGTGTTAATCAAATAAGTTCTTCAAGCAGTTCCCACTTACCTAATGAGCTGTATTCATGTTCCGGATACTGTCATAACCGAGCTACACCAGGAGTGTGCGAGATTTATATAGGGTTTAAACCGCTACAATAGGCGAACCCATTGGTTACGATGGGAGCGATTGTGTGTCAAGAAAGAAGGACTCGGATTTCGGGAATTTGGCTGCGTCAATGACGTACTCATGACAAAGCAACTTTGGAAAATCCTCATACAACCCCAATCTCTAGCCGCTAGAATCCTTTGGGCACGCTACGTCCCAAACGGGACTATGCTAACAACTGAACTAGGAGGCAACCCATCGTACTTATGGAGGAGTTTATGGTCTCTTAAGTCACTTCTAAAAAGAGGAGTATACTGGAGGTTGGGTTCAAGGAAGGGAATACACATACAAGGGGAGGCATGAATATCTTCACTCCTAGGATGCAAAATCCCAATGGGCTCTACTCGAACACCTCCCTTCTCACGTGTAGAGCAACTCATAGATCCCATATTAAGACAGTGACAAGGTGAGTACATCATCGAGTACTTTGTTGAGCACATCCTAAAAATCCTCATAGCCTGGAGAATAGAGACAACATCCGATTCTGGAGATTAAGTGAGAAAGGAAACTTCACCGTCTAATCGGCATATCACCAAGCCTTTGCTATACGTCGAAGAAGAGTCAGTGATTGCATAGGGCCAGGTCAACTGGAAACTGATTTATAACATTAAGACTCCTCCGCGAATGAGGTATTTCTTGTGAAGAACTTCTATGGGGTGCCTACCCACGGTGGACAAGCTGCGTTCAATGGGAATGGAGATTAGTAGGGGCTGTGTGGGATGCGGAAATGACACTAACAATATTTTTTAGTCTGATTTCATGTCCAAGAGAAAGAGAGGTATGAGATATTAGCCATTTTCCATAGGGACTCAAGAACCTGCAATATCCTTCGAAGAGTGGATCTCGACGATGCTAAAGGCTTAGGGGGAACAAAGGAAGGCTCAAATCCTTGCAATTCTGTGTGGAATTTGGTTCAATCGAAACCAAAGGGTGCATGCAAAGGAAGGGACATCGGCTTATCAAACCATTCCCCAAGCCATGAGATCAATTCGTAGCTATGTGGACTCAAAGAAGCATATTGAATCAAAACAGGGGAAAGTTTATTTAGGTATTATGAATGTGAATGATGTTAGAACGGTTAGGAAGTGGAAAGCTCTATTGGATGGACACATGAGAATCAATGTCGATGTGACAGTTGGATCACAGGGATAGACAAGCTTGATAGCAGTTCTGAGGAATTCGAGAGGAGAAATATGTGGTGTGGATACTAGGATTATTGATGGAAGGGTGGATCATGTGGTTGCGGAAACTCTAGCAGCTCAACTTGGGGTGGATTTGGTTAGGAAAATGCAATGTGAAGGGGTGGAACTGAAAGGGGACTGTTAGGTGTTAATGGATATGTTAAGAACAAAGAATTCTGACCTCTCAATCACAAGTGGAGTAATATCTGATTGTTTATCCCTAATTTATGTTTTCATAGTTTTCAATTGTTCATGGGTACCTTGAGATGCAAACAAGGCTGCCCATATCTTGACTAGTTATGCATATGAGTGCCACCTTTCACGATATAAGGAATGGTACAATTTATGGAGTGCTACGTAGGTAAGGATTATATG
This sequence comes from Drosera capensis, assembly GCA_001925005.1. Taxonomy (NCBI): domain Eukaryota; kingdom Viridiplantae; phylum Streptophyta; class Magnoliopsida; order Caryophyllales; family Droseraceae; genus Drosera; species Drosera capensis. The sequence goes on from LIEC01012406.1 coordinate 15,514, forward strand.
AGCAATGAAACGTGAGTCCAGTTGGATATTTAAAAAAAATATTATATTTATATTAAGATTAATAAAATAATATTATAAATAAATTAGGATGAAACAAAGATTTTTTTATGAAGTAAAAAAAATTTTATAATTTGAAAACAGAAAAGTTAATTTTATTTTGTGCCGAGGAGAGTACTGAACACGGAGAGGCCCGATCACGAACGTACTCGTGTCCCACGTTTGGATCTCGCCATCAATCCCGCATTCAACCCACGCCACGTGTCAATATCCAAACCCCCCAAACCCACCTCCATCAAACCCATCCAACGCTCCTCATCTCTCCTCTTCCGCTGCTCTCACCCACACCCAACCACTCTCCCTCCGCTCACTTCGATATCATCGAACACTCCCAGTAGCCTCTCCCCTTCATCTCCGCCGTCGCCGCCGTGCTTCCGTGGCCGGGTCTCGTCCGTTGATTATCCGGATCAACAATGGCGTCGTCCATCGGTGTTCCGATCTCGACCTCCGGGAACCCCGGCGTCGTCGAGGCCAACGCCTCGGTGTCGTTGATGCCGAGGCGGAATTTGAGAGTCTCGTTTCCTGTTTCGCCGAGGCCGAGGGTCCGATTGCTCTCCAAGGTTTGTGGATTCTTACAACCTAGATGGAGAATCTGAGAATTCGAGTTTAAATTGGTTTGTGGTTCATGATTTGTTGTTTTTGTTTGATTGCTTGATTTTATGGCCTTCGATTATGCAAATGTGAGTTGTGGTGAGGGAATTGCGCTCCGAGAGGCGCCTCCGTTTCGATGTGGATCTGTTTGTTGGGAGATGGAATCGGGTTGTCAGGATTTGTATTGGATTGTTATCGTCTTCGATTGTGGATTGCGGTTATTGTGAGGCTAGATGAGATAAATTGTGGTGTATTTTGTGAGCTGTGCATGGAAAATTTGCTATCCATGCGATTGATGGACAATGTGGTTTCGGAAGATTGAGTCGATGTGTTATGGTTTGGTGTTTCATTATTTTAAGTCTTTGATCGCTTGCTTTGATTGTGAAAATGTGGTTCCTATGAGGTGAAGGTATGTTAAATTTGGTGTCTTTGTGAACTATGGATGGAAATTCTTCGATCTCAATGTCATCAATTGGTTATGTGTGAGTTATCTATGTGAGTTGGACATACCCGTCTGTTTTCGGCCTGTTAATCAACGGCTTCGATGGAGAGCACAAATATAAGAGAGTAAGAGAGTGCATGTCGAAAACTTTGTATGAGGTAGTAGTGTAGTAAGCTTGGTTTTAGAAACTCAAAGGATCAACTGAGAGGTGTATTTTTGGCACTTTGGTTTGCAAGAACATTCACTTGGATAAATTCCGCTTGGGAACTGATGCCATTGTTGAAATGATAAGATGAAGTGGTGATCTTTGAGTTGATCAATAGGTGGAGGTGTGTGATCCGGAGAGTGATTTAGCTCCAGATCAAGTGAAGACGAGAGAATGTAGATAAGAAAGATTTTACCCTTACTGTGATGTTCTTCTCCGTGTGCATGTTCCAGCTTTGTGACTGGTTTGTTAATAGATTGAGATAGAAGGAACCGTCAACTTCACTGCTGATAGATTGAGTGGGTTAGAGGATATAGTTTTTAGCCATTGTTTGTTGGATTTGGTTTTGTGAGTTTATTCGAGTGCGTGGAGGTCTCGATGTGAAAGTATGCCTTGGATATATTCTATATCCAAGTTTTCCTTGCTCTTACTTTGACAACAATTTCAGCCGAGAGCTCTAGTCCTTAGCTGAATGGTAGAAAAATCGTTTCAAACTGTGTAGCATGGCGGTGTCACCATGAAAACAGTTCTTTCGCTTGATTTGGTTTTAGAAAGTAATTCTGATTGGAACTCTGAACGAAAAAATCTGCACAATGTTTTTCACGATTCTTACCTTCGCCGTTGAATGAGAGTCTTTAGGTGCAATTGAAGGTCGCAATAGGATGCTTCATGCTTGTAATGGTTATAAAGCAAAACTTACTGCATTTATGCTATGGACCGATGGTAGTGTTTTATTGCCTCACCTATGGCTAACCGGCTTTTTGCAGGGTATCCATTCTGTTTCAAACCGTAGACTTGCAGTAAAAGCGAATTCGAACAAGGTAACTTGATAAATCCTATCTCGTCATATCCTTAAATGGTCTACAATCAAAACTTCTTTGATGTGATTAATATGTTTTAACACGGTCTGTCACATTCAAGGCTGTGGATGGATCTGCAAATAATGCAGCTCCTTCGCTTGACAATGATGTGGCATCTGTGCCTGAAATCAAGAACGATAAGCCAACAAGCGAAGCTTCTGCTGTATTCGCTTCCCAGGAATCCGTCAGTGCTTTGATCTCACAAGTTTCAAGCCTTGTCAAGTAACTAACCCATCTACTTTATTTCTAATCTATGCACCAATAATCTCGAAATAAGCGGGATTCGCTTTGATTATCCTTATTCACTCCATTTCTTTTAGGCTGGTGGATTCAAGGGACATTGTGGAGTTGCAATTGAAGCAATTTGACTGTGAGATTACCATCCGAAAAAAGGAGGCCATTTCACCACCGCCTTCTCCTATTCCGATAGCTTCGCCGCCAACAGTTACTTACCATACAGCTCCTCCTCCACCTCCTCCTGCATCTCACGCTCCTGCTCCTGCAGCTTCTTCTGCACCACCGCCTGCGGCTGCCGCAGCTCTGCCATCTAAGTCGTCCCTTCCTCCATTTAAGTGTCCCATGTCAGGGACATTCTATCGAAGTCCTGGACCTGGAGAACCACCATTTGTGAAGGTAATTTATTTGTCCGGGTTCATTTTCTCTGTTGGAGGAATCGTGTGATGAGGCTGCTTTACTTGTCTTTCGCAAAGTTGGACTTGAGAGTGTTGTTTGTTTGCCTTCCTTAGCTTGGAGACAAAGTGAAGAAAGGTCAGGTGTTGTGTATCGTTGAGGCTATGAAATTGATGAATGAAATTGAGGTAAGACCCATTTCCTTTGTTTTTATTGTCAAGTTTATTCTGCCATCACATTCTTTTCTTGTTATCTGATTTACTAATTATAATAAATTTTACATTTGATCAACATCTCTAGCTGATAAACTCGGTGGTGTTCAAAGCCCTGAAACATGAAATTGTATTTGAATTCCCGTCCTTTTTTTTTTTTACTTGCTGGCTGATGTAGCTGTAAACACGTGTGTGAGCTGATATTTCATTTTTCATTTTTTCCCCCTTTTGATCGATGTTTGGAAATTATGATCTCATATATGAACTCTAAAGTTGAGTACAATCGCCCGCTGTAGGCTGTCTTGTACAGCTGACTGTCATCCCCTTTAAACAAGATGCAACTCTAAAGTGTTCTTTTTCTTTAAACTTTCCTTCATATGGCATGACATACCATTAGCTCACGAAGGAAATGCAGCAGAAAGAGGAACATGAAATTGTCGTTTTTATCTAGTTTAAGCCCCACAATCGTGATGAAGGGTTGGTAATGTTATTATTTTACTCCTTAGATGACAGTGGATAGCTTCACTGAAATGCTTTCAGTTATAACTTAGAAGCACTGTTTTAAAATTTTTCTTGATACTGCATTTGTAACCCGACATGCCTAATCGACTGATTATTAGATTCTCTGGCTACTGTGAGTTGACTGTATTATGGGGTGTAAACCAGAATTTCATAAAAAAAAGTGTTAATTCTTTTATCATTCCACTCCATTTTCATAGCAACTTTCTGTGGATAGCAGGTTGATGTGTTAATCACCTAAACATGAGGATCCATGAATTGTTAACCTAAAACATTCAGTTCCTGCTTTGAAAAAGAGTGTCCCTGGCATTCTTCAATTCTTGTTTTTTTCCCCCTCGCTTCTTGTACCCTTGCTCCTGTTGAAGAATAAATCTTGTACAGGCTGATCAATCAGGAACAATAGTTGAAATCCTGGCGGAAGATGGGAAACCCATTGGTATCAATCAAGTAAGTTTAACTGCCACATTCTTTCTTTCATCAGCTTCGTATTTCCCTTGTTCCTTCCAATTTGGCATTGTCCTTCTCATACATGCCATTGCTTCTATTCGCAGCCGCTGTTTATTATTCAACCATAGGGATAGCAAGTGCTTTTATGTGAGATCCAAGGTCATGAGAGGCGATAGGTGGCTAACGCCAGGCGGCAGGCAAGTAGTGTTGTATCACGTGTAGGGTAAGTTTTACAGAATCTCAATCCTGATGTTCTGTAGCAATTTGAGTGAGGTCGAGATGTTATCGACAATGAGTATACTATTTACTATTTATAGTTTAAGCTTTGGTTAGATTTTTTCACAACTGGTTGATGGTTGTATTTATCGTGTTCAATAATTGTATTGCGATACTTGTAATAGGAGAAGATCATTTGTACTCTAGACTTGTGGTTGGACTCTTTGGAACTACCTTGTAATTTGAATAAATCCTTGTCGTTGACAGCAAAAAGTTTGATTACTAAGAATGTTCAGGCTGCAGCAAGGAATGTTAGCCACGTCTTTTATGAAGTTTAGAGTACAAGGTGACTCTCGAGCTGGTTAGATTTGTCCAGTTGATGCTCTTCTTTGGGTACAGTAGTTCCTGGTCACTATAATTAGATAGCAGGTGTCTTTGTGCGCCGGTGCAAGAAACCACAGCATTGGCTGCAGAAGATGGGTTGCTGCTTGCCATGGCTGGTTCGGCAGCGCCGGAGCTTGAGCCAGAAACAAGCACATGTTCCATGCGTACTAGGATTCAGTTTATTGTTACTTCGATGGCCAAAGTTCAAACCATAATGCTTGTTGGTAGATCATTAAATTGTACTAGTATACAAGCTTATAACGGAATGATGGGAGTTTTATGTGGAGGTATACAACTTGCCTTTATATGGTTTTGAGTTTAGCTACCTCGTGTACAATCATTCCTATGTTCTCCATATGATCCTATCCAAATATTATTGGACTGACTGTACATCTAAGAAATCCTTAAAACAATCATCCAGAGACTCATTCCACACGGGATGCATCCTGTTTCTAGAAGAATTTTTTTAAGATTAAGATTTACTATCCTCGATCATAACTATCTGATACATAAAGATCATATGATTTTCTAACTATTTGTGACTGGGATAACTCGATCCGAGAACCACTTCCTCTCCAATGTGTTAATGTTTATGGCCTATTTGATATGACAGTCTAAAAAAGTAAAATACGGAATTAATAACATGATAAAACAATTAGAATCCGAAATCAATAGTGCCAAACCAATCAAATAAAATGATTGTTAAAGAATCTTCTATTCTAAGATATCCGAAATTAGAAAATGACATTTTTTTTTAATTTCAATTTAAGCTTTTTTTTCTTCCAATTCTTCAATCTGATAAAAAAAAACCATATTAAACCGTTTGTATTCTAATCCGAATTGAAAAATCATACCGAACAAAATCTCTCATTTAATATTTTTGTGAAAGATAATACAATAGTGATCTGAAAACATATGAAATGTCGATCACAATTGCTTTCACCTACCTCGAGTGCTCTTACGTGTCTCTTATCAATATTTTTAGGCCATGTTGGCCTTGGTTTGTGCCTTGTGACAAAAGATTGGGCCCGCGCTAGACAATGGAAAACTATTAAGAAAGATAGTTATATGGATAAGCATCGATATTAAGCACATTTCGTGAAGGAGCTTTGGCTAACAATAATCTTCAAAAACAAGTCATTTTATATGTGACAACCTTGATAATTGACGCCTCTAATCCTATCTATTTTCTTTTTAGTTTTTTCTGTTTGCAAAGTAGAAAACGTTTGTTGAGGTTGACATGTAATAAAAAAGTTTTCACATATTTAAAATGGTTGTTTTTTTTAAATGGTTGTTTTTACTAGAACACTATCGAATTTCATTTATTAAAACATGGAACCTTTTATCAACAATATCAAAACTTCCAGATATAGTATCAACATTCGACTTTGCACGAGAAAACGTTAAATTGCTTGAAGATGTTGTGCGTTGTAACACTATCTACTATGCAAGCACTTTCTTTATTCATATGGAAGAGAATATAATACATTAGCATAGTGTACATCGAAGAAGAGCTAGATACTAGAAAAGAAAAACATAACAAACACATCTATGATACATATGAAAACATACAGTACATATGAAACAAATAAGATGGCTGGCTATGTTCGAGAAAATCATTTGCCTCCATGTATGGAACATCTTTATCATCATGCTAAGTCTCAGAGGCGATATTGAGATTTGTCTTGGGATTCTTCCCTTTCCCCTTCTAAGAAGTCTGGTATAAGTCGGTCAGATGCTTAGTAGTACGGCATGAGTTGGCCTAGTGATCAGCAATACGGCACTTGAAGCAAACAGAATATGAAGTTTTACTAGAACGGCTCCTTTGGCCTTTGAAATTTCCCAAACTTATATTCTTGCTGCGCTTGTTGTTATCTTGAAGAGCTGGAATAAGATTGCTACCCTGGTAACCTCGGCCTCGTCTGAATCTTTTATAACGATCCTTTCCACGATAACCACGACCTCTGGGCTGGCTGCTTTCCCCAACTTCAAAAGACACAACAATGTTGGCCTCGGATAACGGGGCAGCGCCATTTGGACGAGAGTTGTGCTATTGGACCAACAGCTCATTTTTGTCTTCAGCAATTAGAAAAGCATCCATCAAATCAGAGAAATTTTTAAAGTCCTTGATGCGATACTGCTGCTGAAGCATCATATGATAAGGATGGAATGTCGAGAGCATCTTATCAATCATTTGTGCATCATCGATAACCTATAGTCTAAGTTGAGACTTGAACTTGTGGATTGAGGAGTTATAGGTTGTGAAATCTTGGAACCTTAGATTGTTCCAAGAATTTTATGCCCTTGGACTTAGAACGTACAATACGCGATGGAAACACTCCTTTAGGGATTTTCATAGATCAAAAGGATCTTTTTCCGCCAAAAATTCATCCCCTATACTTTCGCGAAGGTGACGACGAAGAATGCTTGTGGCTTTTGCCCTTTCCTGCGTGGTTCCCTACTCTTGCTTTTCAATTGTATACTTGATATTTTTCTCCACAAGATATATTTTTGCATCAACCATCCAAGAGAAGTTGTTGTTCCCGTTGACATTGAGAGGAATGAATTTCAACGATATATCTAAAAATAACAGATTTAATAGATATAAGTTTTTTGATTGATTTAAGGTCATGCTTCTAATGGATTTTCAAAGGAAGCATTGGACATGTTTAACCAAATGATGTTGCAAAATATGAAACCTGATTGTTACGCAATGGTTAGTGTCCTTCAAGGTAGAGTTAGGGTCGGGGCATCAGACTATGAGGAATATCAGCCAACCCTCTTTCCTGGCTTTTGTTCCACTAGCAGTAAGCTCCGCTCCCTCCAGTTCCATGAATTCCGGCTCCTTCGTCACCCCTGACGACCATCCAAGGTTTCAGGAGTACTCCTATTCTGTTTAGCTGAGTCCGCTTGGGCCTGTGTCAAGCCTGAAGTGAAGCCTTTGTTTGCAAGTTAGTTAAAATCTCGGATAGGTTGGATCAGAGGTTGTGACATTATTTTTTCGATTTATATTATTATAATCCAACAGAATGTATTGTTGTAATCCAATAGACATGTTAATTATGATTTGTGATAGGAATGTACAATTCCTCCAGTTGTATAAAAATTGATGAACAAAACTTAGAAGTATTAGCCATGATGTTGTTAGTATATTTAGGCTGAAAATTGGATAGGTATCTATAGTCTAGGTTAGATGCTGGGGAGAAAAAGGCCACAGATGAAGACCATTTTAGGCCACAAGGTGCAGACTACTACAGAGAATTTTGGCTAAGCAGCTAAGATATGCATTGAAAAAAAAGACATGCAAATGCTTTAGGATCTGGGATTGATCTTCCAAACCAAGGGCCAACACAGAAATTCATGGATTGCATCAGTTTTGGGTGCAGACAAGGTTATAGCAGTGACTAGGTGCAAATGAGGTCTCACCGGTACTGAGTGCATACTAAGTTACAACAGACTGGTGTGCAGTAAAGATGGTTGCTAAGGTTGGGATAGAAGTCTAAGGATCAATCATATCAAAGATTTGAGGTTTAGAGTGACAGTATGAGGATCTGAAAAAGGTGAGCTGTTAACATTAGTGAAGATTCTCATGTGACAAGCATCATCAGGTCAAGTACATAAGTCACGGGCTCATTCCCTCAACCTATAAAAGGGGATCAAAGAGTTCAAAGAACAATGCTGTTGTGGAAGTTGTTGAATGAGAGATTGAATGTACAAGAGGGCAAAATTAATCTAAATTCAAACTGTTCAAGTGAACTGAATTAAAGAACAAAAAGAAGAGGGTTTACTAGTCTGCATTGAAGAACAGGAGCTGAAACAGAATCCAATAAAGGATCTGTACAAAAGGATGTAGGCTCTTTGCCTTTGACAAGTTAGTTAGCTTATATAGAGGTTTTCTTGTAAGCCAAAAACAATAACATAGTGAACTCACCTCTTGGACTGATTAAACTGACTAAGCTCTCGATTATCAGTTGATAACGAGTGTGTGAACCAGTATAAATCATGTGTTCTCTATTCGCTTTTCATTGTTTTGAGATATTAGAACTGTTAGGAATCAATCACAACAACAAACAGAGACAAACTCTCAAAGTTTAAGTCTCTACTGCAGACCATTATTGCACTACATTACATTGAAATTTTTTAAAATAATCTATTCACCCTCCTCTAGGATATACCTGTGGATCTTAAAATTTGTATTTTTGTAATCCAATAGAAATGATTTATCATTTTTCCGTTTTTTCACTTTTTCACTTTCTTAAATGCATTTACAGTATAAAATCAGAGTAGTGAAGGGTATGTTTTAATTTACCGTGCTTATATTGATATAAGTAGTATTTTTTATAAGGTCCAAGATATAACCTAAAGGGGGGTGAATATGTTAATTCAAATTTTAACAAATTTATGCAGCAGATAATGTGTTTTTGCACCACTGTTCTATACAGACCATTTGGGTGGTCTGCAGCTGACACTTGATGGTCTGTTACAGAGACTTCAAATTCTTCGAATTTGTCTCTGTTTGGGTTTGAAGGTTAGTTTCTAACAGTTTTAAATATTATGCAATGAAATAAAAAATGGACATAGTATTTATACTAGTTCAGAAACTTGTTATCAATTGATAAACAAGAGATTAGTCCAGTTTTTTTTTGATGACCAGTGTAGTCAAGCCAAGAGGTGAGTGTCACTATCTTCTTGTTTGTAGCTTAAACGAAAACTGCTTTCTACAAGCTATCTAACTTGTACAAAAGATAAAGAACCAAGATCTTTGCACAGAATTAAAGTAATGAAATCTGCTGCAAGTTGTGTTCTTCTATAAACTAATGAACTCCCTTTACTGTGTATTTCACGATTCATCTCTCTTGAGTAATATTTGAATATTTGATTGCTTTGCACTCTTGTCTTTCAATCTCATTCATTAGCCATACTTCAATGAGCTTCAACGGTTCCTTTTTATAGGCTCAGGAAACGAACTCAATAGCATGATACTGTTTTTGATGTTGACACCTTACTACTCGTGTCCTCCACCATCTTGTTTCTGATGCTGGCAGTCCACTACTTCAAAATTTGTGTCATTGCTGTCTATACCTCAAATCTTCGTTTGAATGATTTCAGACCTTTGACCCCACCTCAGCAATCATCTCTGCTACAACCTTTAGTCTGTATCCAATCTCTTCTTTAACCCTAATCTGCACCGAGTCTCTACTGCAACCTTAGATACACTTCATGCATTGCTATGTTGGTCCTTGCCTGCAAACTCATTCCTAGATCCTGAAGTATTTGTAGGTCCTTTGTTGCCCATGCGTGCCTTACTTGCTTAGCCAAAATTCTCTATAGTAGTCTACATCTGGTGGCACACATGATGCCCATCATCTGCAGCCGTCTCCTCTCCAGTATCCGACCTAAACTGCAACTATCTACTTGATTTCTAGCCTATGCACACTAACAACATCATGGCTAATACATCTCAGTTTTGTTCCATCAATTTTTATATAATTGGAGGGATTGCACATATAACTCTCCCCCTAAATTGATGCTAACAAAACTCCTATGTAAAACAACAAGTTTACAACTTTTTTAACTACTTAGTTACATTGTTTGGTAAACAAAAATTAACAAAAAGAGTGGTAGAGAGTTTTACTGTTGCCTTTGACGTTCTTTTCCTTTGTTGCGTTGTCTCTTGTATTCTTCTTCTGATTGTCTACTGCGCTGGGGAGTTCTATCTTCAGAATCTCTGTGGTGTCTTCTGCGTTCTTCGAAAGCTAATTCCCCCATTGTTCTATGCCTTGAGGTCTGCTCCTTGTAATTCCTAGAACTTTTTGCAGACCGTTCTTCTTCTACCTCAGTAGCATGTCTTCGCTTTACTGCAGTCTCCTTTACTAAAGTATGCTCCCCTTAGTTGTAGCTTGTTCCGCTATAGATATCCTCTGGTGCTCAGTTACAGGCTTCTGCTTCTCCCCCTTTTTTTGTTAGCAAGCAGTTTGGAGAGAAGGGCTTCAATGGCAGTGCAGATTGATTTGAGTTCAGAGAAGACTTTCTTCTGAACAATTTGAAGTTGTGTTTCCAGTAGCCCCATCCGTGTGTCGTTGCGGATGTGTTCATTTAGTTGGTGTTGGGTGGCCTACACAACATTGTGAATCCTTCTTAGACCAGCCTTGGTTTGGCCTCTGAATTTGTTGAAGTTGGAAGTGCTGATCCGCTGATGTTGAAGATTCATGGATTTGGTTTGTTTCAGTTGATCAATGACACCTGCTGCCAAATTGATGAGTGTAGAGCAAAAATCGTCAAAGCTTTTGTATCTGACATGCCTTTCTTCTTCTATGTCTTCTGCAATTGACTATAGGGTTTCAAGAAGCTCATGAAGTACATCTTTGTTCCACTCGTTCATGTTGTAGATGTCTTGATCTATTCTTCGCAATCTGTACCCTGTTTATACCACTTGTGTCTCTGCTGCAGATTCTTCTACTCTTTGTTCTTCTTCTAGAGACTTAGCTACTGCTTGTTGCTCAACTGCTTGTAGTGCGAATACTACTTGTGTCTCTGCTGCAGATTCTTCTATTGCTTGTTCTTCTTCTGGAGACTCAGCTGTAGCTTCCTCTGTGGATGTTTCCACTTCATATTCTTTTTCAGCTTCATGTCTTTCAACAGACGATTCAGCTTCTTCTTCTTCTGTAGGTTCCTCAGTTGCTGATTCTACTACAAGAAACTCTGTTACAGGCACTGCTGCTGATTTCGTGCAGTAGAGCACTCGAATGCTTAGAGAGAGAATGAGAGCATTCTGAGAGAGAGAGAGAGAGAGTATTAGAGAGTAAAGTGATTTTCTAATTGAAAATTTTCAGTTTTTATACCCGATTGAAAATTATGACCGTTGATAGTGTTTTCTAGCAGTTATGCATTGTTAGTCATGATTTGACCGTTACGTTAATTTAGGAATACAGTTTTGTAATGTTTAAGATTCTTTTCCTAAAATAGATACAGTAGAGCAATATTACTTCTAGTATGCTTTTCACTTGTGAACCAAGGAGTAGAGCAGTAGAGCAATAATGGTAGTCTGTATTTTACACAAATAATGCTAGTCTGCTTTCTACATGTGTAGTAGAGTAGTAACGCAGTTTGGCCATTTTTATTGTTTTAATTAAAGTAACCGAATTCTCCATGAAATTGAATAAATTTTCTTTCATCGAGAGGTTATGTAAAAATGTTTGCAATTTATTTTTCTATTAGAATGTACTCCAATTTAATATGACCTTTTTACACATGATCTCTGATAAAATGATATCTGATATCAATGTGTTTGGTTCTTGAATGAAAAAATGGATTTTCTGAAATCGCCATTACAGTCGTGTTGTGACAAAATATAAAGGTTCTAGAGAATGTCATACCATAGTTTGTAAGCTGTGATCTCATCCATAGTATTTGTACAACATAGCTTCCTGTAGCAATGTATTCTTCTTCTGCAGTAGAGGTTGACACCGTAGTCTACTTCTTACTAAACCAAGAGATCAGTTTTACACCAATGAATTGACATGAACCACTTGCGCTTTTTCTGCCAACTTTACAACCTGCAAAATATGTATCTGAAAACCTATCAGTGTAAAATCTGATTCTCTAGGATATCATACACCAAGGTTTGGAGTAACCTTGAGATATCTCAGGATTCTCTTTACTGTAGTATAGTTAGATTCCTTGGGATCAGATTGATACCTTGTACAGACACAGACTGAATATTGAATGTCTTGTCTGCTTGCTGTAAGGTATAACAATGACCCTATTACTCCTCTATACATTATTTGATTTATCTTCTTTTCATGGTCATCTTTATCTATTTTAATTGATGTGCTCACAGGGGTTTTCATATGACTACCACTTTTTAAGTCATACTTTTTAATTATGTTCTTTAAGTACTTAGATTGATTTAGAAAGATTCCACTTTTTAATTGTTGTACTTGAAGTCCTAGGAAGTATTTTAATTCCCCCATTAAACTCATTTGAAATTTAGATTTCATTAATTCTGTAAATTTTTCACAAAAAAATTTATTATTAATGCAACCAAATATGATGTCATCAATATAGATTTGCACTAACAATATATGTTCCTTATGCTTTTTAAGGAATAGAGTGTTATCTATCTTACCTCTTTCAAATTTATAATCACATAGAAATATTGAGAGGGTTTCATACCATGCCCTAGGTGCTTGTTTTAATCCATATAATGCTTTGTCTAACCTATATACATATTATGGATATTCACAGTTTTCAAAGCCAGGAGATTGTTCAACATTTAGAAATGCGATTTTTATATCCATTTGATAGACTTTTAATCCTTGATATGTAGCATAGGCAATGAACATTCTTATGGCTTCTAATCTTCCTACAGGGGCAAAGGTTTCATCAAAGTCTATTCCTTCTTCTTTTGAGTATCCCTTAGCAACTAATCTATCTTTGTTTCTGATAACTATTCCATTTTCATCATATTTGTTTCTAAATACCCATTTGCAGCCTACAACTGGATAGTTCTTGGGTCTTGGTGGTAGATACCATACCTCATTTCTTTGGAACCCATTTAGTTTTTCTTGCATAGCATCTATCAAGTTTGGATTATTTAGGGCTTCACTAAGTATCTTAGGTTCTATTTCTGATATAAAGCATGCAGATAAGCATTCTCCATTTGTTGCCTTTCTAGTCTGCATAGGTGCATCTTTATCTCCAATGATGTCATCTTGTGTGTGTGCCTTAATCCATCTTCTTTTATCTTGTTCATTAGTTTCCAGTTGTTGTTGTTGAGTTTGTTCTTATGTCTCTACTGCATTGTTATTTTGTGCAGACGACTCTTCCTTGTCTGTAGTTTCAATGATATCTTCTGCAGCTTGTTCATTACATGCATATTCTTCATCAAAAACATTAGCATCTCTCATGAATGTTTCTGATTCATCAAAAGATACGTGAACTGACTCCTCAATGGTTTGTGTTCTTTTATTGTATACTATAAAGGTTTTGCTATTTGTAGAATACCCAAAGAAAGTTCCCTCGTCTGTATTAATATCAAATTTTTGTAGGTAGCTTTTGTCATTGTTATGTATATAACATATGCATCCAAAAGCATGAAAGTATTTGATACTTGGTGTCATTACTTTCCACAATTCATAGAGAGTCTTTTTATATAGCTTGTGAATTGTGTATCTATTTTGAGTATAGCAAGTTGTATTAACTGCTTCTGCCCAGAAGTTTTTAGATAAATTTTCATCAGTAAGCATTGTCCTAGTTGTCTCTATGAGTGTTCTATTTTTCCTTTCAGTAACCCCATTTTGCTGAGGTGTTCTAGGTGCTGAGTAGTTGTGTTTGACTCCATGATCATTGGAGTAGTCATCTACTCCTGTTTGATCAAATTCAGTACCATGATCATTTTTTATTATGATTACTTCTAAGCTTTTCTCATTCTGAATTTGTCTTAGAAATCTAGTTAGGAGACTCTAAGTTTCACTCTTTTTATGTAGAAATATTACCCATGTAAATCTAGAGTAACCATCTATTATAACTAGAGTGTACTTCTTCCTGTTTAAGCTTTCTATTTCAATTGGACCAAAGAGATCCATATGTAATAATTCCAGAATCCTAGTTGACTCTGATGAGTTTAGATGTGTAAAACTAGCCCTAGTCAGCTTTCCTTCTTTGCATGATTTGCAAAGTTTATCCTTTTTAAACTTTACTTATGGAAGTTCTCTTACTAGGTTTTCTCAAGACAATCTAGCTATAGTTTTGAAATTAAGATGAGTTAATCTTTTATGCCATAGCCAATTTGTGTCGTCAGCTTCTTTTGTGTAAAAACATGTTATTTGTTCTGATTGTGATGAGTCAAAATCTACTTCATAGATGTTTCCTTTTCTAATACATAGCAATTTGACTTCTTGTGTGATTTTGTCTTTGACTTGACATGAATTATGAGTAAATGATACATCATAATTTTTATCACATAATTGATTAATGGATAACAGGTTCTAAGCCTTTAACATAAGCAACATCTCTAAAGATTAAAGAACCTGTACCAAGGGTTCCATATCATTTAGTTGTACCTTCTTTTTCTCCTCCAAATATGACGAGAGGTCCTTGTTCCTTTCTGTAGTCTTCAAGGATTGATTTGTTCCCTGCCATGGTGGTCAAATTTTCATCAGATCTCATTGAGACCTAATTGTATTGTTGCATTAGGACATCCTTCTTGTTCTCCCTTATTTCATTGGTTCCTTCATTTCTGAGCAGTAAAGCTTCCCATGCCTCATTTGTAGTGGTTGTATGAACCACTATTTCAAGCATGTTGTCATCAAGGGCTTTAAATATCTGGTTTTGAGCTCTTCTATCAACCGGAACCAGATCTCAATCGTCTTTGGACTAGAGAGTCTTTGGCCTGGATACTTCTTTTGTTGCATCCATTGGATCTGGCATCATTGGAATATGAGGCCCGTCAGTGATGATGTCTTGCATTCTTGCGTCTATTGAATTGAGATGTGCAAGCATCCTTAGCTTCCAATGGTTGAACTTATCAAATGAACATGATGGAGGTTCTCCACTATTAGGACATTTAGGCAGCTTTGGTGGGGCCATTTCCTTTATAAGAATAAACTGTTAGTAACTTCTTTGCAATAAAAGAAAGACCTTTTCATTTCAATAACTGTTAAGTCTGGAAAGTCTAGTTTTGATACCAATTGTAAGGTCCAAGATATAACCTAGAAGGGGCGGGGGTGAATAACTTAATTCAAATTTTAATAAATTAATATAGCAAATTATGTATTTGTGCAAACCAATGTTCAATGCAGACCACTTGGGTGGTCTGCAACTGACACTTGATGGTCTGCTGTAGAGACTTCAAATTCTTCGAATTTGTCTCTGTTTGGCTGTGACGGTTAGTTTCTAACAGTTCTAAATATTATGTAATGAAAGCAAATAATGGACACTGTATTTATACTGGTTCAGACACTTGTTATCAATTGATAAACAAGAGCTTAGTCCAGTCTTTCCTTGGTGACCAGTGTACTCAAGCCAAGAGATGAGTATCACTATCTTCTTGTTTGTATCTTACAAGAAAACTACTTTTTACAAGCTAGCTAAATTTTGTACAAAAGACAAAGAAGCAAGATCTTTGCACAAAATCAAACTAATAAACTCTACTGTAAGTTGTGTTCTTCTGTAGACTAGTGAACTCCATTTAGTGTGTATTTCAAGATTCAGCTCTCTTGAGTAATCTTTGAGCTTCAACGGTTTCCTTTTATAGGCTCAGGAAACGAACCCAACAGTATGGTACTGTTTCTGATGTTGACACCTTGCTACTCGTGTGCCCCACCATCTTGTTTCTGATGCTGGAAATCCACTACTTCAGAATTTGTGCCGTTGCTGTTTGTACCTCAAATCTTCGTTTGAATGACTTCAGACGTTTGATCCTAGTTCAACAATAATCTTTGCTGCACTCTAGTCTTCTGCAACCTTTAGTCTGCATCCAGTCTCGTCCGCAACCCTAGTCTGCATCTCATACTATAACCCTAGTCTACACCGAGTCTCTGCTGCAACTCTGGTCTGTACCAAGATCTGATGCACTTAATGCATTGCTGTGTTTGTCCTTGTCTGCAAGCTCATTCCCAGATCCTGAAGCATTTGCAGGTCCTTTGTTGCCCATCCGTGTCTTAGCTGCTTAGCCAAAATCCTCTATTGTAATCTGCATGTGGTGGGTCACACGATGCCCATCATCTGCATTCGTCTGCTTTCCAGCATCCGATCTAGACTGCAACTACCTATTTGATTTCTAGCCTAAGCGCACTCACAACATAATGGCTAATACATCTAAGTTTTGATCCATCAATTTGTATATAATTGGAGGGATTGCATATTCCTATCATTTTTTATACAACATTCGCAAAAATTGCAATGTCTATATTGAATTTTTTCAGACATGAAGGAGATAAATACACATATGCAGTATAAAATATTTCAAACCTATACTTACTAAGGTATTTACACAAGATTCATCTAGTGAATCAATTTAACGTACATATTGTGTAATTTCTTTCTACGAACTTCACTTTGCATGAAAAACATCTTAGAACTCTTACTTATATTTTAAATACATCTTTAGTTGTAGAAAGATGTTACAGACTAGATATTAAATTCATATTTATAATACATAATGTTCTTAGAGATTGTAAGTTCACAAACTAGAAATTGATCATGCAAGTTTTGAAAACACATCAACTTCATATTTGTTGGTTAGTTTATGAGACTACTTACATACTAACAATCCATGTAAGTTTTGAACCAAGATCAAATTCTCATCTTCATGTCATTGTATTTATTCTTATAGTATCTCATCTAATTTACTTCTATACTTGTATTACACCAAGATTAAATTATCATCTTGAACTTGTATGCTCATTTAATGTAATCATAACGTCCATAGTTATGAAAGTTATCTTCTTATCTAAATATTACTTGGTTAGAATAAAAATCTCATTCAAACATTTTTAACTTAAGTTGAAGTAAAATTTCAACTTTACATTTATTGGTAAGTTCATTAGACTACGTAGGTATTATTGTTCATGTAACTTTTGAACCAAGATCAAATTGTCATGTAGTACCATTTCATGTAATATACAAAATCGAGATACAATATACAATACTAACAATGTAGTATGTGACAGAACAAACACATAAATCAAAAGAAAAATTATATCACTTCAATTGAAAGCGGCAATATACAGAGAACAAGTGGCTATGCGTTTATTATACAATGTAAAATAACCCGTCTTCATATAACCCAAGAACATTACATTTCACGATGTAAGATCCCTCATCGACATGCCATCAAACACAATTCTCATTCCCTCAACATCTCTCTTTTTAAGACATACAACCAACATAGCGTTCAATGCAACCATATTCCTCTTAGAATCTGACAATATACCTGAATCCCAAATTCGAACGCGATCGTCCTTAAATTAACCACAAAAGAGAAAGTATCAGGAACTAATGATCTCCTCCTCATCTTAATAAGCCCACATATATTTGGAGAACCATGAGCAAGGGCAGACTCATCTCCTCAACCTTTAGAGCATAGGACACACGAGCCATAACAATAAACTGAATCACCCACGACTTCTCATCCTGAAATTTCACATATCCCATAAACTAATCCAAGTAATCAATGGCTAGGATCCCGGTGAGAGGACGAAAATAGAATTGATCATGAACCACCCTTATGATCCATTCCATTACATCTTGTCTAGCAAACCCCAAACTTGAATTGCTTTCAAGGGTAGTTTCTATATTTGGGTTCCCCTCTTCTCTTGACAACAAATCGGACAAATCATTACCATCCCAATTCAAGTGTTGCTCTATCACTCTCATCCCATCCCATCCCATCATCGTCGTCATCGACATTGTAGAAGTTCGAGTTTGTAAATGGAATCATTGTTGCAAATTGTGATCTTCTTAGCTGGAAAGGATATCCAAAAAGGCTGAATTTTGATCGGTTTGTATTGGACTGAAGGGTTGATTTTGAGGGTGAAAGAATGGATAAGCCATTTGATTCTTGTTTAGTTTAGGAATATTGTCGTTTGTGGGGAGTGGCATGGTGGTGGAGATGGTAGATAGGAAGGGATGATGATGTGGACAAGATAAACAATTGATTGTGTGGGTTGTGAGATGATATTGAGTAACATAAAAACTGAGTTTGAAATAGGGAGTGATATGTGTGTAAAAGTGAAAATGGGAGTGTAATGCTTTTTAAAACTCATTTCGGGATTTCTAAATAAGTCTTCTTAAAAAAAATGTTGTTGCCTTCCCAGAATCTTTTCCTTTTTTTTTTTTCAACCTTTGCCCCATGTATTGCATCAATACAAAGTCATATTTCAATCAAATAACGTTTTGTTCGTAGTGACATGCATATGATTAAAGTATGTGTTTTAGTACTATGCGCGCTACGTGTGTTATTTATGATCATTTTATAAGTCTGTGTTCAATTATGGAGTTTTGTTTTGTTTGTGATTTCTAATGATATTGATTAAACGATGGGAAACTAGCACTTAATAGCACCCCTTACCTTGAATGTAGGCACTTAACCCCCGAACTTCCCTAACTTTCCTAACTTTGTTATCCGTTTGCTCCGCTAAGGGAATGAACCAATTGACATTAATGCCCCAATGACCCACCTGCCACCACCCATTACTCTTTTGCTCAAATCCATACCTCACTTTTCTCACTCCCCATATTTTCCATAATCACAACACTTCTTTGAAAACAAAAGGCAAATCTACGAATTCCATCTTGTTAGAAATCAATGGGGAAACCAAGACCTGAGTAGATTGGAGCGGGTAAAGATGACATGTGAGAATAGTGATAAAGAGAAGATAGTTTTTGATGCATAAAAATAGCTTGTTTAAAGGGTGATGCATGTTGAAATCGTTATCATTGGTTTTAGTTATTAAAAGTGTTAAGACCTTGTGGTGGAGACTACAATGGGGTGGGGGAGGGTGAATAGTCTTTTTTTCGAAAGTTACTTTCAAACTAATAAATATTAGTTTGACAGTAAGGTTGTTTAGGAGATACTGCTATAATATGAAACCTTGCTACATTAATATATATTACTTCAAGATTAGTTTTATGTTGAAGTTGATTAGCAGTAGGATTAAATGTTCAGAAAATAATAAAGTAATTGAATAGAGGATTTTTATACTGGTTGGGCAATCTAGCTAAAATATGGTTATATTCCTTACTCTAGTCTTCCCTCGACAATCAATGTGATATGTCAAGAGGATAGTACTAACTGTGATTATTTTAGACTCGCAATCAATCTGTCACTTTACAGTATGTAACAGATAACACAAACCAATATCAAGAACTATGCTTCTCCTAGTTAAGACTCGAATCAGTTTCTGGATCTTGCTTTTTATAATTTGAGGAGTGGAAGATGTTGATTGAAAATTATATCCGTTCAAATAATCGGAATTAGTTTGAAAAATACCTATATTAGTTTGAAAAATTAGTTTGACAGCCTTACTGCATAGTTTAGTTCAGAGCTTTGGAGATTCAAAAAGGGTATTATTATGGACATTACCTATTAGTATTAATAGGCAACTCCAAGAAATATAGCCATTGCTAAACTCATCATTCACTGAAATATCGTTTTCATGTCTTCCCTGAAATAGATTGTCTCACCCATAAATTCTGATCCTGAAGCAGAAAATACAGTGACATTGGTGTAGAAGTACCCCGCGACCTTTGTCTTCATCTAAACCCTTCTGCTTTACCCAATTTTACTGCACTTCAAGCCTTACTACTGTAACCCTTTTACACAGAAGCTGTCCAAACTTAACCATTCCTTGCTACAGATGTTTAAATGCTCAAGCCTTGATGTCCCTTTACTTATGAACTCAATGTTGCTACCTTTGCTTCATGTCTCTCTGAACCAACCTTGCTTCGCACACATTGCAGACTCACTTTTCAAGAAGACGAGTCCTCAGCCTTGATGCATACTGAAACTATCTAGACTAAAGTTTGCTAATCACTTATTTTCTATATGAAAATCTCAATATAGAATGCTGTAAGACAAGAGGGAGAAGAGGGGATAAATAGTCTCTTTTTTTCGAAAATTTTAATCTAATTTTGATTAGATTGACAGTAGAGTTGTTCAGAGGTTACTACAGTAATGCAAAACCTTATTAAAGTAATATTAGTTCCTTTTAATTTTGTTCTAAGTCAAAGTTGATTTGTTGTAGGCTTATATGTATTGAAAGCAGTACTGTAAAAACACAAAATGTTTTATATTGGTTAGACAATAAAACTAAAATACGGCTATATCACTTACTCCAGTCTTTCCTTGATAATCAATGTAATATATCAAAATGATAGCACTAAGTGTGATTGGTTTTGGTTCAAAATCAAACTATCACTTTATAACATGTAATGATAATACAAACCAAAGTTGAAACAGGTTCTTGATCTTGTATTTTTGAAAACTAGTGCTATTTGAACTCTACTGTCAATAGCTGGCTCAGGTTTCCAACTATCAATTTCTTCCCAGTTCACTTGAAGCCTTGCTGCAATTGTCTTTCAGAGCATAGGAGATTCAGTGATTCAAAGGTTATGAAATCTTGGGCATTGCACCTGTATTTATAGGCAAACCTAAATTGCTAGCCATTGTTGAACTAGTCTTTTCTTGAAACGTCACTTTCATGCCATCCCGAAACCATATTGATAAACGCGTGACCTCTGATGTTGACGTAGAGAAGTACGGTGACACAGTACAGAAGACAACACGTGAACCTTGACTTCTTCTAAACTCTTCTGTAGAATCAGCCTTATTGTCCTTTAGCCTTGTTGCAGTAACCCTTTTCTCATAGAAGTAATTCAGGATCAACCATTCCTTACTACAGAATGCCAAATGCCCAAGCCTTACGCTCTCTTTACTCATGACCTCAATGCTGTTAGTTTTATTGCATTCCTTTATGAACTAGGCTTATTGCGTTTCTCTCTGAACTAGCATTGTTGTATTCCATTTTGAACCAGTCTTACTGCGTATCCCATTGTAGGCTCAATTTCCAAATAGATGAGTTTCAGCTTTGGTACATACTGAGACATTCTAAGTCTAGAGTTTGCGAGTCACTTAATTTTTGTATATTATGGGTTTGACTCAACACTATACATTAAGCGTTTAGACTCGACAGTTATCAAATCTGAGTTTCTACTATAAATGACATTTAACATTCATTTTTTCATGGTAAGAGTTCATCGTCTAACAGATTGAGATTTATTTTGGGGGCAAGTTTAAATGGTTACCAACTTTGAATATGTTGGAGGTTGGGCTGAAGAAACTCCTCCTGTGGATCCTAATTGTTTGTCTATGCTGGATATTTATGATCATCATCAAAAATTTTACTCTTGTAAAACAAATTATAATACTTCTATTGTGGAAGAGTATTGGCGTATGAGTGTAGACGATGAGATATGACCATTAGCATTAGATGAGGAGTTATTTAGTTGTTTATCTCAATGGAGACTTGGTCAAGTATTTGACGTCTATGTAAAAGTCATTGGTTCCCCATTAAAGGTGTTGAGTCCTAAGGAAAAAGTTCGGAGTAGGCAGACTGATTTCTCTGCTACATATGCTAAGTAACTGTTATTTTTAGAAGATGGTGGAAATGATCCAAGTGATGTAGGTACTGGAGGTAGAGGTAATGTGAAAAATGATGATACATATGTCCATATAGGTGATGAGACAAATGAAGATGTGGGTGATGATGGACAGGATTTATTAGAAGATGAAAGTAGTGATTCCTCGGTATCTTCTTGGATTAATGATGATCCAAGTGATAAGGATTGGGATGTTACTGATTCTAGGGGAGTAGATGATGAGCCAGATGTTGAGACATGTGAAGTGGAAGACGTTACTAAATGTGATGATGTACAGAACAGGAATGCTCAGGGTAAAAGCAAAGGATTAGAAGGTGATGGTATACGAGAATCAAATTGGTTTTCTGATCTATATGGGATCAGTTGATTATTCAGAATATGAAGAAGGTAGAAAGCATGGAGTGAAGTGGTTTAATGATAGGGAATGATGTGTGCTGTCATAAGCATATAAAATTAAAATTTATATGCATTCACTTACACTCTAAAATATTTAAAATAATATAGTAGTTGAAGTAAGGGTCGAACCCATAGTGATGGTCATAATATTATTTATTCTTTTTTAGTCACTATAAATAACTATTATAAATATGAAAACAAAGATGAGGGGTTTTGTTTTATCACTGATGAAACTAATTAAATGACAAAATTTAATCTAAAATAGTCTAAACTTATGGATTGAGGAGTTTTCTTATGTGATAAAAATATAGAGAATTCGATTAGTTGCATTCTATACTTTTAGGATCAATCATGGATGAATATCATATGGATTCGTTATTTAGATAGATTTGACCGTGTCACCTTTGGTTATAAAGTATCACATTCGTTAGATTGTAATTACCAATGAGTTTTAATAATTAATCTAATCTATCTATTCCTAACATGCCAATGAGCTCGTATATGTTAAAAATAAATAAATTGAATTAAAGCAAGATAATAAAGAAAACATAAACATTAATAGTAATGTGTTTAAACTATATAGGTTCACATGTAATCATTTATAACGTCATGACAACGGGCTTAAATTATGAATTATTATTTTGCTATCAATATAATCACTTAGCATAATTAATAGCTAGGTTATGTCATCAATAGGTGATCAAACTCTTTCATTTCACAACATATAATGGATTAAGGTCATATTTCATGCATTAATCTTAACATAAGAAACTGGTTTTAGTGATCTAACTCATCTTATGATCCATAGTAGCTAGAATATCATTAATTTATCCCCACTATATAATTACTCACTCATTATATCAATCATCATCACGTACAGCATCATTACACACATCATCACAACCATAACCGTAAATAAATAGAGAAAGAAGGATAATACAGCGTAGAAGAACCAAGATACAATGACAAATTGAAGAGATGCAAAGCGTTATACCAAGATCCAGACTCCAAAAGAGTAGAAAAATAATACTCTAAACTAGAGTTTTGAGAGGACAAAGGTGGCCGAAAGGGCCTGGAAAACGACCTTCTCATTAAAAATGAAGAAAATACACGTATATTTATAGAAAACCCAAAAATAATTTAAAATTTGAACGAAACAAACTGAATCTGAACATTTGACCTGTGTAATGACCGTTACAAGTGCCCTATAAAAGTTGTTGCATTGCTTGGCTGCTCAAATCTTTGCATTTTATGACTGTAACGATCGTTAAAGTCCAGGACATCACTAAAAACATCATTTTTTGCTTCGAACTTCTTCCTGATCGATGGTATATCTTATATAGACCTTATATCATTATAAAACACTTCAAATGACATCATTTGCACCCTCAAAATGGCCTCAAATAACCATCTATGGATCATTTAACTTTTATGGATCATCATTGCTCAAATAAGCCTGAAACATATCGGTTTAGCTCCAAAACAACACCAGACGTCTTTGAACATTAACATTATCATCCAATGCATGCGAGTATCACTAGAAATCATCATGAAAGATCATCAAATCATCACACTTCATCACGATCAATTCATGAGTTGTCAAAAGTTACTCTTCTCAATCAAATCTACAATGAAAACATGCAAACAACGATATCCATGTCCAAAAACATAAAATAACCTAAAAACATAAAATAAAGAACTCAAATATGACAAAACAATAGGTTTACATGAATAAAATACGTGTGTTTCACACACATCAAATTCCCCCAAGTTAAACCTTTTCTTGTCCCTAAGCAAAGCTAAAAACAAAACAAAGGCTCAACATGAAAACTGAAAAACAAATGAGATAGGAAAACTTTCGTAGCTCGAGCATTAACGTAATCAGAATGCCAAAAATTAGATACAATAAGCATATGTCGAAGGAACATTCATCATAAAGTCCCCTCCATTCCTATTCATATCAGATAAATTACCCCTCAAATCATTGCCTTAATGGTCCTCCACACTTAAGAGATATTCCTGAGATGTACCAAGACAAAACATTTTTGTAATTTATTTGCAAAATTCATTTATTCCACCCCATTACTTCCTTACAGTAAGAAATGCGTCCAATATGGATCGTTCCCAAAACCACCAAAGTCTCAAAGGAGCTCTAGATTACCTAATGGATATGTGTCGTTTCTTTTTTCTTTTCGAAGCTCATCATATTGAATACCACACCCCCTCCCTTTTATCCACAGATGTTAACTTTGATTACCGAGGTAAGGGATATGGTATTTTTGAATCTTTTTTTGCTTGTTTTATATTACTTTGGCAATTGTTTTTTTCTTTCTTTTTTTTCTTTCATTGATGAGTAGGTCTTGAACATTCTTCAGTAATCAAAAATAACATAAGGGTCATCACAAACTAACACCATGCCCCCTATAATCGGTGGGTAAATGAATAGATGGCATAAAAAGGAAAACATGGAGTTTTTTGTTGTTGTTGTTTTTTATATAAATGTCTATTTACGGTTCAAGTCACAATTAAAACGTTATCTACACATGAAAGAGTCATATCATACAAAAATAATAAAACATTATTAGCAAGGACTTATGATTTCCTTAGAAATGATATTCAAACTATTACTAGTGTAACACAATTTCTAATTTCATTTTTTACTATTCACGAATTTTTCAAAAAAATTACAAAAAAAATAAAAAATAAAAGACTAAACTAATCCCTCCCCAAAGATAAAACTATACATTATCCTTAATGTTTAAGAATAAGAAGTGAGATGCAATAAGGACATAAAAAAAAAATAGAAACTCACTTGATAGAGGTGAAATCTCATCTATAGCTGCTGATTTCGTCAAAATACACTAATCTTTCTCCTTATGCTTAATATGTTTGTGAAATGGCCTATGGATCACATGTTCAATCCTGCACACATTCTCATAAAATACATCAAAGCATCGAGTGGAAATAACATATAATTAATAAAAACACTTTTGCACATTCGTTCTATCAATTTTCATAGCAAGGATTTAGTGTTTTGATGTATTTAAACGAGAGAATATATGATTAGAATGAATAATATGCAAAACAGGACGAATCAGGGTGAAAAATGGCATAAATGAATGATAGTAGAGACATAGTGGTTGTTACAAGAGTCGTAATGGTCGTTACAGTACAGGAGATAAGAATTTAAACTCCTCAATTCTCCGTAACGATTTATGATCCATAAAACTCGTTTCAAGCACTTAAAATGCAGCATTTATGAACTGTTCAAAGAGTTTCTGAAGATATAACTTGCCCGATGAATTTATTAAAAATGATATAAACTCTTAAGCTAAATACCAAACTAACTTATTGCACCTAAAGAAAACTAAAGACTTGGGTTGTCTCCCAAGAAGCGCTTGGTTTAGAGCCTGCAACCCAACTCTTTTAAGTTATTTGAAATACTGCAAAAACCAATATAAAACCTTCTTCTTGTTACGTTTGATATTTTTCAAATATCTTATTTTCTCAAAATGATTTAACATGAATGAGAAAATAGGTTTTAAAAATATTTGGATACATAAGAAAATAAAATAAAACATGACATATCAAGATCTTTCTTATGATCATGAAAAACATCTAAGCTAAGAAGATTTCCAAAAAATGAAATATTTGAATGAGACTGATTAATTTTAAATTCATTAATAGGAACATCCAAAACAAACAATGACCCTTTCTTCTCAATATTTGGTGTTTCTAAGTTAAAATCACGTTGCTCAATTTATCATAAGAATACAAATACTTTTTTAATTCCACAAAATCATCACGTGTAATATATTGACCATCAAAATAGGTTTCATCGATACCTATTTTCAAGTTTGCATCATCAAATTCATCATAGTCAAGTTCAAAATCTTTTTTCTTCACTTTGTCAAATTCTGGCTCTAAAACTTCTTCTTCTAACTCATCTTGTGTCTTATTTCATTCTAGACTCTCTACTTTTAACTTTTCTTCATCATTTTCATTTATCATTAGATTTTCTTGTATTTGTGATTTATCAAGTTTAGTTTCAATTTCTTTTCACTCATTCCATTAGAGACTTGACTAACTTGATTTTTCAATATTACTGCTTTCTTGAGAATAAACTGAACTTAGGCAATTGAATTAGTTAATTCTTCTAATGAATTCAATGAATTTTCCAAAGCATCTGTAGTTATGTCGACTTGCCTATATTTGCCACTTAGGTTTGTAAATTAAGTATCTCATGTTCGGTGTGGAAACTATTATATATTTTTGAGCAGTTTAGAAGTTCTTTGGACAAATCCTTGACCAACTCACTCAAATCAGACACACTAACAGAAGTATTAGAGAAGGCATATATCTCACTTATGTCGAATTCCTTTTTAGCTATCCGATTCGGAATCAAATGATTAAGAGCCACTACATGTCGTGTCTGTTATCCTCGCTTTTGACTACTTCCTCATATTAGCTTCTTCTTTATTATCCATTGAGGCCTTCTTCTGTCTTTGAGCAGTAGTCATTCTATTATCTTTAGATCTAGGACAGTCTGCCATGAAATGACGAGCCTTGCCATACGTGAGACAAGGAGCCTTGGTCTCCTTCTTCCTAGTTGCCTTATTCTTTTACTTCCTGATTTTTTTTCTAATGAATTTCCCGAGATTCATGGTAATAAAATAGACCATTTCATCCTCCTCATCTAATTCATCAGACTCCTCATCATTTTTGGTTGTAGGTTGACTTTGTGAGGCCTTCTGGGCTACTGTCGCATTAGGAGTAGTCTAAGATCGCTTCTGATCTATCTCCAGTTCGTAAGTCAACAAATTACCATATAGATCTTGTAGAGTCATCATTAATAGATCCCTTGCCTTTCTAACAACAGTAGTCTTAGAATCTTAATTATTCGATAGAGCCCGAATGAATTTCATATTGGAATCGTCCTTATTGTACACCTTTCCATAAGTCTTGAGAGAGTTTAATGGTATGTTGAACCTCTCAAAGATGTCTCTCAGCATCTCACCAGACTTTTATGTAAATAATTCATATGTTGCACCAATATAGATAGTCTATTTTTACGGACATCATTAGTTCCTTTATTCTTGACTACCAAGGCATCCCACACTTCTTTGGGAGAAGTACAATGCACCACATGCTCGAACAAATCTTCATCAAGAGCTTGAAACAGCATGTTCAAGGCCTTCTTGTCTATCACGACCTTCTTCTTATCAACTTCTGTTCATTCAGATTTGGGCATATCCACCTAGACTATGAAAGCAGTAGATTCGACCCTCCTTGGGACATAAGGACCATTGAGAATCGTCTTATAGAGAGCCTCACCTATTGCGTCCAAGAATATCTTCATTCTAACCTTCTAATAGCCAAATTTCTCAATCTTGCACATTGGAGATTTTCACTCAAATTAATTGTTAGTCATATTGAAAATGCATAGTATTACACAAAACAATCACAACCAGGATCTCTTCACATAATAAGTAAAGAACCGCTCAGACACCAAATCAAAGTTCATTATTGTAATAGGAATAGATTAGGAGGGGGGATGAATAGGCTGTTTTAAAAATAACTTTGACTAAAAACTCACTACGCAGTGGAAAACAATAATCTATACATAACATATTAGACAAACAACTCTAATCAAAGTCACTAATCTGACTCAAGAATCGAACAAATGATTACAAATCTATCAACTAATCTAACCAGATTATTGATCCAACAGTAACGATCAAGATTATGCGTCCAACTCTTTTATCACACAGATAATAGAGGAATGTATGATCTAACCTATCAGATCAATTATCAAACAGTGACTTATCGATATTCTTATTAACGGAGTCTTGATTTTTATCGGACAAGCAAGTTAACAGTGATTGAATCAACAAAGACAAAAGAAGATTCAAAGAACATACTATTTATAGTGTTTTGGACTGAACAGTGTTAACAAACTGATTTGAACTTAATCCACTCTAACTCTTGTTAACAGTGTACTAACCAAGAAGGGAATCCATTAGATCACCTTGTATCACAATTCAACAGGGTTGACTTTGATTTTTTAGGTTTGAAAGTGAGAATGCAGAAGTAAATTCTTTCGATACCCTTTCTCTTGTAGTTTCGTGTCTTATATAGACCACAGCTTGAGGCTTGCTCTCTAATCAGTCCCCAATTTCTTTTTCAACAAGTCATATGGCGTGTCTTCTTTAATTTGGATAGAATATTCAATAGGAGATAATCGACTCAGCAGATATCTTCAAGAGGTCTGATTCAACCCGTCTGATCTGTTGCTGCCAATCTTTAGACCTTCTTGACAAACTTTGAGAACTGATCTGATTACAACTAAGCTGATTATCTAACTTCACTATCACAGACATAATCACCACAAATCCTATGTCTTATTTGTTGTCAGACCACCTGTTCATTCCGGAGCTTTGACTGAAGACCTGAAGTCTTATAATTATAGTTCTATCTAGAGGATTTACCATTCTGATTGTGGTAGTCTGAAATCCAGCGTTTGACAGAGTACCTATTTACCTTAAGCACACTTCATCACACATGTTATTAGTCATTTGATTCATCAAATCCAGTAATGTACTTTTAATCACCCTCTATTTGATGAATTTCAAAGAAAAAATATAAAGAGGTAGAATCAATAAGTTTCAGAATAGCACGTAACACGTCATACACGCATAACAAAAGAAAGACTTTAATTAGATCAAAGAAGATAGAGAAAAATCAAGCAAAAGAGAAAAAAGCAATGGAATCTACTTGAAAAACTACAAACTTATAAGCCCAAAAATAAACTAGTCTACTCCCGCTTTTTTCATTTGATATTCATTAAGTATTTAGGGTGTCATTTTCAAGGCTTTGATACGACTGTTGCTTGGCATATAAAATTAGAATTTAAGTTCACTCATGCTCATTATAAAGTAATTAAATTAATGTAGAAGTGGAAGTAAGGATCAATCCCCATGGAGATGGTTGTTCAAATAATTCAAAGTAACTATTAATCTAATATTATATAGAATTGTGACGTAAGTTGTTTTGGAGGGTTTCAGTATAAGGAAGCTAAGTTTAAATAGGAAGTACTAAGAAATCAATTAAATTACTAAACTAAATATTTCTAGTGTGGTTGTAAACTATTGGACTAAAGTGGAAAAAACTTCATAAATCCATCCTACCTTAGGGGTTTAATCATTGATAACAATTGATGTGATCAATAAGTTAATTTGTTCTATGATCGGTTGATATGTAAAATAAGGGTCTCTTATATTATGTTCTCTAACGTGTTGATTATCAAATGAGAATGTATAATCAATCTAACCAATCAATTCAACATACCAAAAGAGAATGTATATGTCAAACTAAATAAGGTTTACTCAAATAAGGAACAAGCTAAACATGAGTCAATAGAAAAAGACATTCTTTATCAATTCATGACCAAAAGAGAATGTATCACTTTGATTAGTTTTGACTAATATGACCAAAAGAGAATGTCAATAGCATATTTAACATTCTAATATAACCTAGGTGATCAATCCAAGTTGTGTTAGTTGTTAACTTAATAAAGTTCAAACCTTTTACAGCAATCATAGCATGAACAAATCTGGTTTCAATAATGTTAAATCTATAATCTCATAATCTTTTAATAGAACTTCATTATTAAGTCTCCTACCAAAGCTCTACTCACTCATAATTGAATTAAACAACACAAACATGATTGAAATAACAAATAATGGACACATTATCTAAAGAGAGAGATAAAGGTCTATACTTGATTGAAAAACAGCAGTAAAAGTAGTTTTTGAATCTCTAATTGAATTACAACTCCAAACATCCATAAGCAAAGTAGAAAGTTTATAAGACACCATAGGTTTTAGAGGCCTAAGATATATCAAAAGCTGATTAAGTTTCATACATATCGTGGATATAACGTCCCTATTTAGAGAAAAACAAATAACAGAAAGATATGTGATAAAGAATCTAAATTTTGGATAAAATATATTGCCAGGATCTTTTCATCACGCCCGTGACGGTCGTGATCTGTTCAGCTTTCCTCCAAGGTATCCATCACGCCCATGACCAGCACATGACACCATCAAATCATCCCGTTTTGCTTCAAAGTTTATCCAAACTTCTTCTATTCCCCGTGATACATCTCAAAAATGTCTTTAAGCTCAGAAAACACAACCAAATGCATCGTTTAGCCTCCATATCTTCATAATTCATTGAAACTCTTCATAAAGGGATCTTAACAACTTTGATCGCTTCTCATAACACGTGGAAAATGTCTTCTCTTGATCAAATCCGTGACAGAAATAAACAAGTAGCAGTACCAACGTTCC
This sequence comes from Drosera capensis, assembly GCA_001925005.1. Lineage (NCBI taxonomy): Eukaryota > Viridiplantae > Streptophyta > Magnoliopsida > Caryophyllales > Droseraceae > Drosera > Drosera capensis. Next base: position 45,987 of record LIEC01012406.1, read on the forward strand.
AAGAACTAAACTAAACACAAGACACAAAAAAAAGACATAAATTGTACCTAAAATTAAGAAATTAACTTGGAAAATTTTGCGTGCTTTCATACTCATCAAACTTCCCCAAGCCTAACCTTTGCTTGTCCTCGAGCAACACAAAAGACTCAGTCAAGTGAGATAGTATAAAAATTTCCATATCTTGAGCAATAACGAAATCAGAGTGCAAGACATGTAAAGGATCATTTACACCAAACATATGTCGAAGGAACCAAACATTTTAAAGTCACCCATCATCCTTATTCACACCACACAAATTACCCCTCAAATCATTCCCTTTAAATAGTTCTTCACACCATCGTAGATATTCCCAAGGTAGCAAGATAAAACATTTTTGAAATTCATTCTCACCCCCGTTATTTCCTTATAGTAAGAAATGCGTTCGATGCCTCTTTTTCAAAACTACCCAGGTCTCAAAGGAGGTCTAGATTTGCTACTGGATATGTATCTTTTTTTACAAGCTCATCTTATTCAATACCATGCCCTCCCTTTTATCCGTAGATGATAATTTTGATTATCGAGATAAAGGACACAACACTTAAAACTACTTGTTTTGAATTGCTTTGGTATTCTTTTTCTTTCTTTTTCTTTTTTTTCTCTTTTTTTATTCATTGATGTGTAGGTCTAGATCATTTTTCAGTAACCAAAAATAGTATAAGAGTCACCATGGAAGCGGGACAGTTTGAAAATCAAAAATGTTTTTTTTTTCAAAGACTCATACCACGTCTCCCTATAATCGATGGATATAATGATAGATGGCATAAAAGGGAACATGGAGGTTTTTAAATGTCTATCTACGGTTCAAGTCATGACTAAAATGCTATCTACATATTGAAGAGTCATATGATTGGAAGTAATAAAGGGTTGTTACCTAGGACGTAAACTTCTTTGGAAATGATGTTCAATGAAGTTCAAACTACATATACTAGTTTAATGATCGTAATAAACAATCCTCATCATTTTACTATGCTCAAGTCATCGTTTAACAAATAATAATAATAATAATAATAATAATAATAATAATAATAATAATAATAATAATAATAATAATAATAATAAAATAATTTCTTTTTCTCTTGATATGATATTTTTTTCAATTTCTTTTATCCTTTTTTTTCTTTTTTGTGTTTCAATTTTGTAAAAATTTCAACAAAAAATGATTCAAAACAAAATAAAAGAACTTATTCATGGATCTCCCCAAGCCAAAACCGAGCATTGTCCTCAATGTGAAAAAGATGCAATAAAAATTAAATAAAGAACAAGATATCTTACAAAATCAAGCTTTTGGAGAACCTCAAAATAACATTGATCATGCTCCAAATGAGAACTTTTTTTTATTTTTATCTTCACTTTCATCTCCTCGACTGTCTACCTCAAAACAACCTTGTTCATGCTCCAAAGTGGATATTGCTCTTGGGACATCTCAAAAGAAATAATCGAAACAAATAAAAACAAAGAAACGTTTCTTCCTTTCAACAAGATCAATAGAATCACTTTACAAAAACATAGATAACAATTATATTCATAAAAAAAAAATTAAAGAGACATACATGTATGTATCTAGAATGAATAGAATAAAATTTAGCATAAGATAAATCACATACGAGAGGAATAAATTAATGAAGTTATTTGATGGCATGATTTATTGTTTATAAGATAATCTATGAATCTATGTCATCTATTCAGGTTTGGTCTTTTTCTCTTTCCTAGTGTTTTTGTTTTTTATATATAATTTATTTTGCAACACATAGAATAGCCCTATTAAATTTATTATTTAATAGTTAACTACTAGGGATAAAGGAATTGTTTGGCATTGGTTCATCAATTAAGGTTATTCATCTCCTATTTTTTATATTTTATAATCAATTAAGTGCATAAGAATAGACAAGGCACAAACAAATAAAAAGGACCAAATTCACTAATAAAGATCAAAGTACATAGATTGATAGGAAGGTAGACAAGACAGACAAAAACACATAGAATTGACTCAACATAAAAATAAAAACTTACTCAAGATAAACTGACTCAATCTAAGGAGAGACTCGTCCTAAGGAACACAGTAGAAAACATCCCCAAGCCTAGATTGTTCATAGTCTCAGAACCTATACATGAAATGCATGACTAAGACAATCTAACCAATCCTGAAATAGCTACTGCGGTGGAGGAGGTGGTGGTCAAGTCCAACCAGGAAAATGTCCAAAGTAATTCTACTAATCTGCCTAATTCTGCGTACACTTATCTATCATGTTGATGCGCTCACCTTGCCGAGTGATCTCATCTCCATGTCTTTGTGTAATAGTACGCTGCACTGTCAACTCATCTCATTGCCACTACAGCTCATGCTCAATCCTCTGAATCCCATCATGCCAATCACAATGCTCCTGAGGCTGGAAATCAAGCGGAGATGGTGGATGCTACCAATCATCGTGTGAAAAAAGATCCCCAAGCTGCCAATCATAGTGACATATAGGTTCATATGCAGTATAAGATGGCTCTCCCACATCATCATGTGTCGACGCAACAATATCCTCCATCTTATTATCACCCTCATCATAACCGTCATCATCATTATACCCATCCAGAGAAAACAACCAATTCTCCTAATCCTTAGGTGACATCCCTTCACAAGGGACTCTAATCCAATCCGAGTCCTTCATTTAAACCTTAGGACAGTAGAAATACCCCTTGCTAACCTTCTTAATAAAGTTCTTTCCCATAAAATCATCCAACCGCATAAAAAAGGTGCCCTCCTTAACTGGATCTATATCACTTAAGCTAATTTTGAAATAAGTAGCTAAAGTAGTAAGCAAACCTCCTATAACAGTCGCACCCTTGCTCGTAGTCACTACAACCTCCAAATGTCATGCCAAAAAGGCAGCATAATATACATTTGTCTACTCTAACAACCCAAAAAACAAGAATATCTTTGTTTGTGAAACAACTCCCCTACTTTGGTCATTGGCACAAATAGTATTGGCCATATGCCAATGCATCGTCCTGATCGCCGGGTTAAGGATCTGTGTACTCTTCGCCAACTTGGAGAACCTTTTGACCCTAGTCATCTTGCTCCACAGGGAATAAATGCTCATAGTCTTGAACCCCTTCGTTATGGCCTTTTCCCCATTATTTTTGAAGCTATACACCTCTCCACACTTCGCAAGAGACATCTCACACCTCAAATTCACGAGTTGGAAGCTTATCTTATTCCTACCATTTTCAGCACACTTCCAATCAACCTCGTCAATCCCTACACTCAATGTGCTTTACACCTCGAGCGTTGGTTGGTTATATGTCCTCCATTGCTTGGTTAGGAAATCCTCCTAACCAAGTCGTTCACTCATCCACAAGATGTCATCCCAAACTTATACACTCGTATAATCCCGCACATCCAACCATCTCATCTACACCATCGATCTCTTCTTCAAAATGTCATATCTATCAAAATCATGTCTCTCAGTCAAGTTTACACACATAGGATAAGGTGTAAATGCTTCCCGACCCGTAAGTGCTCTACTAGTACTTACCATAGTGGTCTTGTGTCTCTTCCCTATGTTCATCATCCTTTACAATCAACTAAGTAACCACAATCCAATAATTACCACAAAAATCAATCATAACCGTAAAGACTCCAAAGCCCTCACCTTTCAAATCTTCAAAATATGTCCAACAACCCAAAATCACTCTAACCATGCCTTGAATATCGATATCCTAATCTAATAGAGTAGATTACAGTGTTGAATTAGGCTAAATAGTGAGAATTGAAAATTTTTAACTTCGGGTTTTAGGTTCAAATTTTGATGGATTTGGAGTTATTTGTTGAATTGAGGACGAAAATGGTATAGAATGAGTGTAGATAATGATTTTTGGAAGATTAAAAAAAATTACTAATTTTGTTGTAGATTTGAGGATTTAGGGTAGAGGAAAAATAAATTTTAGAAGTTTGAATGAAGAAAGTGGGATGAAAATGTGAAGAATATAGCATTCATAAGCCACCCAAGAGCCCGTCATGGGTGTGACACTAGTGTCACGGGCATGACAACCAGTATTCCTGGTTTTGGACTTAATTTTTGTCTCGAAAAATTATTCAATGACCCCAGACCATTATAAACACTTCATAACACTTGTTTGAGACGTGTTTGGATAAAAATAAAGTTTGAAATCGCTTCAAAAATATTTTTTTTAAATCACCACATATAATAAGCTTATTTTAAGCCAATTTAAAACCAAGCTACCTAAATGTTTAAATGAGCTTGGATTGCCTCCCAAGTAGCGTTGTTGTTTAACGTCATTGGCTTAACAACTTTTTAGTGCTTAGTGATCTTTAGTTGGTCAAATCACCTACATAGAAAGTTCATCTTCCCATTGTCTCAAGAAACCATCGAAGTAAGGTTTGAGACGATTTTCATTGACCTTAAAAATTTTATTCGAATCCAAACTCTGGATTTTAAACAGCTTAGTCACTAAAAATGGACCTTCCCATCTTGAGTTGAGCTTGCCTAGAAAAAATTTTAATCTTGAATTATAGAGTAGGACTTTATCATCTTCCTTAAAAATTTTTCTGAGATCATTTTGTCATGCAATAATTTGATTTTGTCCTTGTAAATTATTGTATTTTCATACGCATCATTCGGGATCTCTTCAAGTTCTTGTGATTGTAGCCAATGAGTTTTAACCCCATTGCTATAATTCATGTTCATTTGCCTAATTACCCAATATGCTTTGTGTTCAACCGAAGTCACTTCCTATACCGCCAGTAAGTTAAGTAAGGCAAGTAGCTGGGCCTGTTGAGAGCTCATGATTGGACGTAAGCCTTCCAATTTCAACTGGCAAATGACATGCTTTACCAAATAAAAATCTATAGGGAGACAACCCTATGGTTGTTTTATACACCGTTCGATATGCCCATAAAGGTTCTTCAAGTCTCAATCTCCAATCCTTTCTATTGGGATTCACCATTTTTTCAAAAAATAAATCAATTTCTCGATTGATAGCTCAACCTGACCACTTGTCTGAGGATGATATGTAGTGAAGATGGTATGATTGACATAATATTTTTTTAACACAACCTCGACTACTCGATTGCAAAAATGGGTACCCCTATCACTAATAATAGCTCTAGGGACGCCAAATATACTAAAAATCTAATTTTTAATAAATCCGACTACCATCTTATCATCATCCGTGTTAGTTGCTGCAGCTTCCAGTCATGGTGAAACATAATCAACTGATAACAAGATGTAAAAATTACTAAATAAGTTAGGGAAAGGCCCCATTAAATCTAAACCCCAAACATCAAAAATTTCACATACATGTATAAATTTTAATGGCATTTGGTCTCTTTTTCAAATATTCCCCATCCTTTCGTATGTATCATATCTTTGCACAAAATCATAGGCATCCTTATTTAAAGTAGGACAAAACGATCCACATTCTAGGATTTCGTGCGTAGTTCGTCTTGCTCCAAAATGCCCACCAACTTCATATGCATGACAATGCTCTAGAATTGATGGAATTTCCTTATCAGGCATACATCTCTTAATCACTCCATCTCTGCAAAATTTAAGCAAATATGGACCCTTCTAGACATAATATTTGGGATCACTCTTGATTTTATTTTTATGGTGCTTAGAAATATCCATAGGCAATTTCTCGATTACCAAATAATTCACTAAATTAGCATACCAAGGATGAAAGGAATAAATCGAGTATGAATACTCATCTGGGAACATTTTTGAGATTGGTAAAATATTTCTATCATTTATTATTCGGCTCAAATAATCTCTCACATAAATTTTGGCGCCTTTCTTAGCTCTAATCTCAATATCAAACTCTTGCAAAAGGAGAACCCAACGTAGAAGCCTCAGTTTGGACTCCTTTTTCTTGAATAAATATTTCAATGCAACATGATCTAAGAAAACAATCATTTTTGTGCCCATTAAATATGATCTAAATTTTTCTAAGGAAAAAAGATTGTATATAACTCTTTTTCAATTGTTGTGTAATTATATTGAGTCACATCAAGAGTTCTTGATGCGTAATAAATTATGTGAGAAACTTTGTCCACTCTTTGACCTAACATGGCCCCTAGAGCCTTATTGCTTGCATTACACATTATCTCAAATGAATAGTTCCTTTCCGGTGGCTTAATTATAGTTGTAGAAATTAATTTATCTTTCGATTTCTCAAAATCTTCTTGAAACTCTTTGTCAAAATCAAATGTAACTTCCTTCTTCAATAATTGATAGAGTTGTTGTGAAATTTTTGAAAAGTCATTATGAATCTTCTGTAGAAACCAACATTTCTTAAAAATGCCCTTACCTCACACAAACAAGTGGGATAGATAGGAATTTAATTACTTCAACTTTAGCCTTGTCAACCTCCAATCCCTTCATCTAGACAACATGTCCCAGAACAATTTCCTTTTCCACCATAAAATTACATTTTTCATAATTAAGGACCAAATTGATTTCAACACATCTTTTAAGCACTAGCTCTAAATTCTTGAGACATTTCTCAAATGAATCACCATATACGGTAAAATCATCCATAAATACCTCAATATAGACTATATAATCAAAAAACTGACATCATACATCTTTGAAAATTTGCAGGAGCATTATATAGCCTTAAAGGATTACACCTATATACAAAGGCGCCAACGAAACATGTAAATAATTTTTTTTCTTGATCTTCAAGTGCAATCACAATTTGATTATAACCAGAATATCTATCCAAAAAGAAATAATGTGATTTATCAGCTAACCTTTCGAGTATTTGATCCATGAAAGGTCATGAAAAATGATCTTTTCGTGTAGCTAAATTTAATTTGCGATAGTCAATACACACCCCATCCATTTTGGATTCTTGTGGCAATGATTTCACCATTATCCTTTTCCATAATAGTTAAGTCTGTTTTCTTCGGTATAACATGGATAGGATTGATCCACTGAGAGTTATTAATTGGATAGATGACACCAACATCAAGAAGTTTTAAAATATCATTCTTGACAACTTCCATCATTGGAGGGTTTAAGCGTCGTTGTGGCTCCCTTGATGGTTTGGAACCGTCCTTTAGTAAAATGTGATGCATACACATAGAGGGACTAATTCCTTTGATATAAGCTATTGTCCATCCAATTATAGTTTTATATACTTTTTGAGTATACTTGCTAGAGTTTCTTCTTGGTCGACATATAATTTGTTTGAAATAATTATTGGAAGATTTTCTCTATCACCCAAGTACTTCAAATGAGCTGGTAACAGCTTCAATTTCAAATTTGGTGAATTCTGAATAGATGGAAGAATTTTCTCACGATTAATAGGCAATTCAATCATGCTCACATTCTTCTCATTCACTTTTTGTTCAATTATATACAAATCATCATCAAATATTCATCATAATTTAGATTATCATTATCCACATCCATTTTCAATATGGCTTCCATGAATTCTTCTTTGTTTAATTCAAAAAGCTCCTCTTCTAGTGATGAAAATGAATTGATTGCACAAATTGAGTACACGTCATCACTTGGTTGTTTCATTGCATCATAAATGTTGAACCTTATGATCTCTCCATCAAATTCCATAGACAAGGTTCCATCATTTACATCGATTTTTTTTTTCTCTTCTAAAAAACGTTCTATCTAGCAGAATAGGCGCATTAATTATTTCATTAATATGATCATTATTAGTTTTGAGAATATAAAATCAACTGGGAAGACTAGATCATTTACCTTCACCAAAACATCCTTCAAGACACCTACAAGATATCGGCCAATTGTATGACAACTCCTGTTGGCTGTAGATGTCCTTAATACAGGGATTCATAAATTGATAGGGGCATAACATTTATATATGCACCCAAAATAATCATATATCTACCTTCACCCAAAATAATCATACAAATAGAATGGAAAAACAAATGGTTATATGAACTACCTTCCAATTTCTCGAGTAAAATCATTATATGTCTTTCATTTTAAAATCACTTGTTTTTCCATTCTATTTGTAAAATTAAAGCTTTAGGTCTCTGTTTTCTTTTATTTTTGAGGTTAATAGCCTCTGCTTTAGTGACTTCCAAAAGTCAAGAGGCAGCCTTAAGCTCATTTTCGACTCTTTGAGAATGGAATTCAAGCTTGTTAACTTCAACAGCCCTTTCACTGCCTACGGCAAGCTGTAAGGTCCAAGATTCAATATAGAGGGAGATGAATAGGTTAATTAAAAAATTATTTAAACTTATGCAGCGGATTTTAAGTTCTTTGCAGACCACTGTTTTATACAGACCACTTGGGTAGTCTATAGCTGACACTTGATGGTCTGCATCAGAGGCTTCAAACTCTTTGAGTTTGTCTCTATTTGGCTATGATGATTAATTTCTAACAGTTCTAAATACTAAGCAATGAAAGTAAGTAGAGACACAGTATTTATACTGGTTTAGACACTTGTTATCAATTAATAAACAAGAGCTTAGTCTAGTTTTCCCTTGGTGACCAATGTAGGCAAGCCAAGAGGTGAGTATCACTATCTTCTTATTTGTAGCTTACAAGAAAACTTCTTTTTACAAACTAGCTAACTTGTACAAAAGATGAAGAACCAAGATCTTTCCACAGATCCAATCTACTAGACTCTGCTGTAAGTTTTGTCCTTCTGTAGACTAGTGAACTCCCTTCACTGTAATCTTCACGATTTAGCTCGCTTAAATAATCTTTGAATTTAACTACTTAGTTCAATTGCTTTTAAACAAAAATTAAAAAAAAAAGAGTAGTTGAGATATTTATCCTTGCCTTTCATGCTCTTTTTCTTTGTTGCGCTGATGCTTGTGTTCTTCTTTTGATCCTCTGCTGCGCTTCTGAGGTCTTTGCTCTAAATCTCTATGATGTCTTCTGTATTCTTCATAGGATTTCTCCCCCACAATTTTGTGTCTTGAGTTCTGCTCCTCTTGATGCCTAAATCTCTTGGTAGACCTTTCCCCTTCTTTCTCAGAAAAATGTCTTTTCTTTGTTGTTGATTTCTTTGCTGCAGACTTCTCCCCCTGAGTTACAGCTGGTATCCTCTGCTCCTCTACTATAGTCCTTGGAGTCCTCTGCTATAGTCTACTTCTCCCCCTTTTTGTTAGCATGGAGGTTAGAATGAAAAGTTTCAATGGTAGGACGGATTGTTTTGAGTTCAGAGAAGGTCTTTTGCTAAACAACTTGAAGTTGAGTTTCTAACAGTCCCATCCTTGTGTCGTTGGTGCGGATGTAGTCAGTGAGTTGCTACTAGGTGGTCTGCAAGACCTTTTGGAAGTGCTGATCTGTTGGTGTTGAAGGTTCATGGATTTGGCTTGTTTCATTTGATCAATTACACCTGTTGCCAAATAGTTGAGTGTTCTTTGGAAATCTTCAAAGTCCTTTGGTTCTGGTTTGCTTTTCCTCTTCAAGGTTTGCTGCAATGGGCTCCAGGCTTTCAAGAAGTTCATGAAATGTCTCCCTTGTCCATTCGTGTATGTTATAGATGTCTTGATCGAGACATGTCAATCTATACCCCGTGGTGGTGAGGATTATGTCTTTTCTGTAGGTTGTCTTGGCTGAACTGAAAGGATCTGAATATCATCTTTAAATGCATCCTTCTTATTTTTAATTGTCGTTGGTGTCATCAGAGTGTCAAATGTACCACTGTGGAGAGTTTCTTGTGCAAACCCCTCAAATAGAGGATCCACTATTTTTTGCGCCAATCCAAATTAGGAGGGTGTAAACAGGATGTTCAGTAGGCTTTGAACATCGTTTCGAGAGGGAGTGACTTCCTTGGTCGCTTGATCTGTTAGTTGCATTGTGGTAGGTTCTTCTGTATTCCTTGCTGGAGATGCCTCAGCTGTATTGTTGGTTTGTGGTGCCTCTTCTGCTCCTGATTTTGTTTGGACTATGGGAGAATTGGTTGGAAGTTCTGTTGTTGATACATCTGCTGCTTGATCTTCAGCTACAGATTCTCCCTTAATTATAGGTAGTTCAACTACAGTTGGTTCTGCTACTTGATCCTCAGGTGCTTGTGCTTCAACTTTAGGCATTTATATCTCTACTGCAGGTTCTTCTGCTTGAGATTTAGCTTCATAGTCCTTTGCAGTTGGTTCATCTGTATGTTCTTTAGAAGATGACTCAACTTCTTGCTCTTCTGTAGGTAGCGTAGCTTCTTGTTCTTCATCTTGTGAGCCTACTGCTGTAGATGACTCAGCTGCATGTCCCTCTGCTACTGGTGACTTTTCTACAGGAGTCTCGACTGCTGGCTCTTCAGCTATAGTCTGCTCCTGAATTCCTTCTTTAGCAATTTGTTCAATTAGATCATCATCATCTTCATCATGGGTTTGAGGATGTGGTTGATCATCATCACCATCATCTCTTGATGGCTGTGTTTTTCCTATTGTTGGTCTTGAGAGAAACTCGTAGATCTCCTCAATTACGGCTTTCAAATAATTACCTAAAAGTTTCTTTAGCACAGCCTTAACTTCTGACATATGTACAAATTCTACAAGCCTCAGCTGCGCTCGTCTATGTCTTCTAATCTTTAGCTCCATTTAATAGAATAAGCCTTCCTTTGGTATGGTTGTCTGGCTGGCCTCCTTCTTTTGAAGCTCAACCAATTGATGGATTTTGACTTCAGTCATTCCATCAATTTCTCCTATCATGGTTTTGCGTCTTATCTAGATTGATTATGTACAAGGTTCTTGGTCCTTGGGGGATTAACTTTGGCCTGGCAGCTCTTGTTGGCCTTTGGATGGGAAGTTTATGCTGCTTCACAAACTCTTGAATCATCCCCTCTTTTTGAGCCTTCTTCTGCATTTCGACCTGCTGCGATTTGCCTAAGAGTTCATATGTTCTTGCTGTGTGCTGTTGGACTCTTTTTTCTACAGCTTAAACCACCTCGAAAATGATCTTTTCTAGAGATGGCTTCACTTCGGTTGTTGTGGTTGTGGCCAAAGTCTCTATTGTTGTTGTTGGATAATCTTCCTCCATTATAGAAGAATCTATTCAAGTACTTGTGATTAGAATGATTGTTATTGTTGTTGGCTCGGCTATAGTGGTTCTGATTGTTAGTGAGCTTGCAGCAGACGTGATCTGTGCTGGTTCACTTTCCAACCTTTTGAGATTGACTTCTATGGCTTCAATCTCCTTCCTCGTGTATCCATTTTCAATAAGCTCCATTCGCAGTTATTCTTGTGGTCCCTCCCTTATCTCTTGATAGGTTCTTTCAGCATCCAAGATTAGGTTTCGAAGGTTTTTATCTGCACCTTCCTTCAGAAACTTCAGTGCCACATTGGCATCATGAAGTGCAGCCAACTCTGGCTCTTTTGGTGGTATTGTCTTTGAGGACGAGGCCTCAACAAGTTTCCCAGTCTGCTCTGTTGCAGACTGTGTCTCTATTTCCATTTCACTTGGCTCTACAACCGGGTGATCTGAAATGGTTTCCTCGTCTGAGATATGCAAGATGAGTTTTCTTTTTGTTTTTCTTGTCTACTTCCTCTTTGGTGGCTGAGGTCTGCTGATGAGTGTCTTCTTTACTTTCTTCAATATTGCAGTTGTTTGCACAGTTGAAGTGGTCTGTAAAGCTATAGTAGTATTTACTGGTGCAATAGTCTGCACTCGTGGGTGGTCTGCAGGCTTGGCAGTGGTCTGCACTGTAGCAGTTTTCCTTGCAAGTCCAATTGGCTGTTTGCTTATTTTTTTGTCATCGATCAATTTGCCCACCGTCCATGGCCTCTTTCCTTGCCAGATAGCTTCAGCTTTTGTTTGAGGAAGATGCTGATTGTTCTTCCAAATAACGGTTGCTTTGCTTATACAGCCTTGGCAAGCTGATACATGACTAATTTTGCCAAGTTTACTTTGTATCCTGTAAGAATCACGCACATGATTTCTTGTTGATCAGTTGTAATCTGAACCTTGCTGAATTTTCTAGAGAGTATGATCTTTTTTACAATGTCGGTGAGTATCTTATGCTCCTTGGATAAGGACCTTTTCATTCTATTTCTCTTTATTCAGCATCACATGCTATAGGGTTTGAGTTTCAACCTATAGGGGGGATGAATAGGTTGTTTTAGCCTTTAATGGTCTTTTTCCGTGGAATAATAATATTGTGCAGACTAGTATTGTGTGCAGACTAATTAGTTAGTCTGCAGATGATACTATCTAGTCTGCACTCGAGATTTGCAACTTCTAGAGTCTTTATCTCATTTTCGGCTGTGATAACTTGTTAAAAGCAATTCTAAGTATCAGTATAATGAAAGCAGTAAATGGACACAATATTTATACTGGTTCAGACACTCGATATCAAATGATCATCGAGAGCTTAGTCCAGTCTTCTCTTGGTGACTAGTGTAGTCAACCCAAGAGGTGAGTATACCTATCTTCTTGTTTTTGTTTACAAGAGACTTTTCTTTTACAAGTTATCTAACTTGTATGAAAGACAAAGAACTTAGAAGCTTTGCACAGATTTGAACTCTGGATTCTGTTGCAAGATTTTGTTCTTCTGTAGACTAGTGACACTTTCGATTGTATCTTCACGACTTTGCTTTCTTGAGTAATCTTTGAGTTGCTAGATTGCTTTGTACTCTTTTCTTTTCAATCCACGTTCAACAGCACTTTTCAAAAAGCCTCATCGGTTCCCTTTTAAAGGCTCAAGGAACAAACCTTTGTAGACAATGCACTGTTCCTGGTAGTCCACTCATGTCCTCCACTATCTCGTTGCTGCTTTAACTCAAATCCTCGCTTGACTGACTTCATACCTCTGACCCAACCTTGGCAAACACCTCTGCTGCAGTCTAGTTTGCTGTAACTCCTGGTCTGCACACAGTCTCTGTCACAACCCTAGTCTGCATCCCTTACTGTAACTCTAGTCTGTACCCAGTCTCTGTTGTAACCCTTGTCTGCACTCAGATCTGACACAGTTTATGCCTTGCAATGTTGGTCCTCGTCTGCAAGCTCAGTCCTTCATCGTGAAGCCTTTGAGTTCCTTTGTTACTTATGAATGCACTAGTTGTTTACCCAAAGTCCTTTGTAGTAGTCTGCATCTGGTGGCTTGCATGATCCTTATACATCTGGATCCGTCTGCTCACTGGCATCTGACCTAGACTGCAACTATCTACTTGACATCTAGCATAAACACACTAACTACAATATAAGTAATACATCTAAGTTTTGTTACATCAATTTCTATACAAATGGAAGGATTACACATTCCTATCACACTCCTTCCCACTGTCACTATCACATGTGGAATGATTCTAGATCCCTCATTTGGGAGATTGAAATATTTCTCAAAGTCGTCAGGACCTATAAAGATCCCAAGCCTCTTTGTTGTGGAAAGATAGGTGATTTGTTGAAGATCTTCTGTAACCCTTGCCTTCATGATGAAGTTTAGAACTTCCTCATCATAGATTCTGCTAGTTCTTTCGCAGAAATATTTGAGGCCAGCCTTTTGAATCAATTCAACCATTTCTTTGACTTCGTCGGATTCATCTCTGAGGGTGTTGAAATCGAACACGACGCTAGTCTACACTTCGACTTTCTTTGATGGGCTTGGTTGCTCATCAGATTTGATGCTCTTTTTAGAGATATACGATGGAGTGTTGGCCATTTTTCGAAAAGTATTCGAAGAAATTCTTGAGTTTGGAAAGCGAATTTGAGAGAATTGAAAGTTAGGGTTTTGCAGTTTTCGTGCAATAGAGGGCTCGAATACTTAGAGAGAGAATGCGAGCATTTTTAGAGAGTGAGAGAGAGAGAGAGAGTAAAGTGATTTTTTATTTGGAAAAATTTCAATTTTTATTCCTTCCAAAAATATTACCATTGCTAGAAGTTTCTAACCGTTATGTAGTGTGAGTCAATATTTTGACCTTTGCGTGATTTAAGGAAAACAGTTTTGTAACCTTTAATATTCATTACAAAAATAGATACAGTAGAGTAATATTGCTTCTAGTTTGCATTCCCTTTGTGCAACAAGCAGTTGAGCAGTAGAGTAAAAATACTAGTCTGCATATTGCAAAAATAATGCTAGTCTGTATTCTACATGTGCAGTAGAGCAATAAAGCATTTTGGCCAATTTCATTGTTTCAAATCAAGTATACATAATTTGTCTTTTCTGTTGGAATGTATTCCAATTTAATATGATATTTTTGCACATGATTTCTGATAAAGTGATATCTGATATCAATGTGCTTGCTTCTAGAATTAAAAACTGGATTTTCTTAAATCGCATTGGAGACATGCTGTCACAAAATATAAAGGTTTCATAAAATATCATACCATAATCTGTAACCTTTGATCTCATCCACAGTATTTGTGTAGCACAGCTTGTTGTAGCTATGTATTCTACTTCTACAGTAGAGGTTGACACGATAGTCTGCTTCTTGTTGAACCAAGAGATCAGTCTTGCACCAATGAATTGACATGATCCACTTGTGTTTTTTCTGTCAAATCTACAACCTATAAAATCTGCAAAATCTATGAGTGTAAAATCTGATTCCCTTGTTGAGATATGTGTGAGCGGGTTTACCCACATTGACTGTTGAGAAACAGAAAGAGTAGAATATATATATGAGGAACCCATAACCCATTAGCTTAGGCGTTTGGGTTAGCAGCTGGGCCCAGCCCATATGTGTATTCTACTCAGGTCCGGTTTGGACGTGATTTCTCCCTTGGGCTCTCCCCCGAATCCGAACTAGTGGTATCAGAGCCCATGGTTTGTCGGCCTGGGATGTTGGGCCGCGGCCCAGATGCGCAGGGCGGAGAAAGGCCCCGATGCGCTGGGCGGAGAAAGGCCCCGATGCGCAGGGCGGAGAAAGGCCCCGATGCGCTGGGCCGAGAAGGCCCATTGATTCAAGTTCAAGGGGGAGTTGGTGATGTGGATGGACTCACACATAAGGGGGAGATTGTTGAGGATATGTGTGAGCAGATTTACCCATATCGACCATGAAGAAACAGAAAGAGTAGAATATATATATGAGGAACCCATAACCCATCAGCTTAGGCTTTTAGGTTAGCAGCTGGGCCCAGTCCATATGTGTATTCTACTCAGGTCCGGTTTGGACATGATTTCTCCCTTGGGCTCTCCCCCGAATCCTAACATCCCTATGATACCATAAATCAAGGTTTGGAGTTCCTTTGAGAAATCTCAGGATTCTCTTTACCAGTGTAGTGGGATTCCTTGGGATCAGATTGATACCTTGCACAGACGTAGACTGAATATTGAATGTCTGGTCTGCTTGCTGTAAGGTTTAATGACCCTTTTACTCATCTATACATGGTTTGATTTATCTTCTTTCCATGTTCATCTTTATCTATTTTAATTGATGTGCTCATAGGGGTTTTCATATGGCTAGTCTTTTCTAAACCATGCTTTTTAATTGTGTTCTTTAGGTGCTTAGATTGGTTCAGAAAGATTTCACTTTCTAATTGTTATACCTGAAGTCATAGGAAGTATTTTAATTCCCCCATTAGGCTCATTTGAAATTCTGATATAAAGCAGGCATACAAGAATTCTCCAGCCGTTGCTCTTCTAGTCTGCACAAGTACGTTTTTATCTCCAATGATGTCATCATGTGTGTGTGTCTTGATCCATCTTCCCTTATCTTGTTCATTTTTTGTTGGTTCAAGTTGTGGTTGAGAGCTTGATTCTTCTGGCTCTTCTGTATTATGATTTTCCTCATTATCTTTTATTGCAGTTTTAACACTCTCGTTTGCATTTTGTTCATTATGTATGCATGCACATTCCTCATCAAAAACATTTGCATCACGCATGGATATTTCAAATGCATCAAAGGATACATGAACTGATTCCTCAACCATTTGTGTCCTTGTATTGTACACTTTAAAGGCTTTTCTAGTTGTGTAGTATCCTAAGAAGGTTCCCTCATCAGTCTTAGGGTCAAATTTCCCTAGATGACTTTTTTCATTATTGTGTATATAGCATTTACATCCAAAGATATGAAAGAATTTGACATTTGGTGTCTTTCCTTTCCATAATTCATAGGGTGTCTTTTTGTGTAGTTTGTGTATGATACGTCTGTTTTGAATATAGAATGCAGTATTTATTCCTTCTACCCAGAATGTGTTATGCAAGTTTGCATCAGCAAGCATTGTCCTTGTTGCTTCTATAAGCGTTCTATTTTTTCTTTCAGCTAAACCATTTTGTTTAGGTGTTCTAGGTGCTGAGAAGTTATGTTTGATTCCGTGATCAATGCAGTAGTTATCTACTCCTGCTTGATCAAATTTAGTACAATGATCACTTTTTATTGTGATTACTTCTATGCCTGTTTCATTCTGAATTTTTGTTAGGAATCTAGTCAGCAGATTGCAAGTTTTACTCTTTTTATGTAGAAACATTAGCCATGTGTATCTTGAGTAATCATCTACTATAACTAGAGTGTACTTCTTTCTATTTAAGCTTTCTACCTCAACTGGACCAAAAAGATCCATATGTAATAATTCCAAACGTCTAGTTGATTCTGAAGAATTTAGAGGTTTTAAAGCTTGTTCTAGTCTACTTTCCTTCTTGACACGGACTGCAAAGTTTATCATTTTTAAACTTTACTTGTGGAAATCCTCTTATTAGGTTTTCTGAGGATAACCTGGCTGTAGTTTTGAAATTAAAATGAGCTAACCTTTTGTGCCATAGCCAGTTTGTGTCCTCAGCTTCTTTTGTGTAAAAACATATTATTTTTTCTGACTGTGATAAGTCAAAATCTACTTCATAGATGTTTCCTTTTCTAATACTTAGCAATTTGACTTCTTGTGTGATTTTGTCTTTGACTTGACATGAATTATGAGTAAATGATACATCATAATTTTCATCACACAATTGACTAATGGAAAGCAGGTTATGTTCTAATCCTTTAACATAAGCTATATTTCTAAAGATTAAGGAACATGTACCAAGAGTTCCATTAGCTTTAGTTATACCTGCCTTTCCTCTTCCAAAGATGATGTGAGGTCCTTGTTCCTTTCTGTAGTCTTCAAGGATGGATTTGTTTCCCGTCATGTATCCTGAGCATCCACAGTCAAGATACCATATTCCTCTTTGTTTTTCCTGCATTAAAACATAGAGAGCTCGTACATGGTATCCACTCATATGGGTCCTCATTTGTTAAGCCTTTGGAATCCATACTTGAATTATTTTCTTGTCGGAATTCCAACATTCAAAGGATTTGTGGCCGAGCTTTCCACAGGTATAGGAGTAGACCTCTGGTCTTATGGTTTTTAGTGATCTGATCCATTTCGTTTGCTAAATATGACATGAGCAGGTGTGCCTCAAGTATGGTTTTCTCCATGTTGTTCTGGAAAAGTTATTCCATACTGAATAGCTAGGTGCATACTGAGCTTCATAAGGCCATTCATCAAATCTTTTCCTAAGATTTTTGGCCTTCTGCATCTTATGGTATTTTGTATTAGTACGTGCTGATAGTTTGATCCAGCTCTTCTGGGTTTGAGTAGTAGAGATCTTACTTTTCTGTTGTAGTAGAGATCTCTACTGCAGACTTATCTTGCTTTTTTGTACTGTCTGTGCAGTCAAGCTTTTGTTCTTCTGCACATCTATTACAGTAGAGGTATTCCTATTCTGCAAAGTTCTTGCAGTAGTCTGCTTTGTTTTCTTGGTAATGACTCTTTCATTTGTTTTATTATTCAACCAATCATTATATCCTAATCCTTTTTTATCATGGGAGGATTGACCTATGTTGGGCAATTTTTGCAAACACAAAATCTTTCCATTCCAAGCATCTATTTGCTTCTGAAGCACAGTATTTCTCAATGTAAGTATTTCCACTACTGCATTGAGAAAGGGAAATAATGTTCTTAGAGGTTTCTTGAAGTGCCTCCTTCAATTCCTCTATAGTGGCATTTGAATCAGAAAGATCAAACACATGTTGCTTTTTGTCATCCTTAGCCATGAGAAATAGCTGAGCGTTTGAAATTGTGTCTTCATCATCAGAGTCTGTATCGCTCCATGTCTTTGCAACATAGGCTTTATCTCTTTCTTTTCTTCCAGAATTGCCTTTGTTGTAGTCATTTTTGAATTTTGGTGGAGACGAGTCTTGTGTTGGTCGTCTGCATTGTGTAGCAAAGTGCCCTGGTTTACCGCATCTATAGAAAACTTCCTTCTCTGCTTCCTTTGTCATCATGGGAAAGTTCTTCTTGAGATTCCTCTTCTTGAACAGCGTTTTAAATTTATTTCCCATCAATGCCAGTTCTTCAGACAGTCCTTGTTCACTTGCAGATGAGGTATCAATGGTCTCTTCCTATGCCATAGACTTCAGGATTTTTTTTTTGAGCTTTGAAAGCTAGAGTCTTCTTCCTAGCATCGTCTATTTGTTTCTTCTACTCAACTTTGAGATTGTATGTATGCAATACACCATATAGTTGAGCCAAGGACATCTTTGTTAGGTCTTTGGATTCCCTTATAGCTGTGGCCTTTGTACTCTAGATTTCACCAAGAGATCTCACAAATTTTAGGTTGACTTCCTTGTTTACGAAAGTCTTTCCTAAGGTTTTGAGATTGTTGATGAGAATATTGAACCTTCAATAGAAGGTAGTCAAATTTTCATCAGATCTTATTGAGACCCAATCGTATTGTTGCATTAGAACATCCTTCTTGTTCTCTCTTATTTGGTTGGTTCCATCGTTCCTAAGCAGTAGAGCTTCCTATGCCTCCTTTGCAGTGGTTATATGAACCACTATTTCAAACATGTTGTCATCAAGAGCTTTGAATATCTAGTTCCTTGCTCCTCTATCAACCAGCACCAAATCCCAGTCTTCTCTTGAGCAAAGAGACTTTGGTTTGTATAATTTATTTGTTCCGTCCAGTGGATCTGGCATCGTTGGAATGTGAGGTCCATCAATGATGATATCTTGCATTCTCTCATCTATTGAATCAAGATATGCAAGCATCCTCAGCTTCCAAATGGTTGAATTTGTTAAAAGAACAAGTTGGAGGCTCTGATGAGTTCCAGAATGATATCTTTCATCTCTTTCTTGGAGATGGTACCAATATCAAGATCATATACCTCATCACTGTTTCGAGTTATGAGGCACATGATTGACTGTTGAGCTCTGAAGGGGGCTTTTGAGACTACATCGTCATCAATAGACTCAATATCACTCCATGTTTTTACAGCCAAGATCTTTTCTTCTTTGAAAGGCTTTCTTTGAGGTTGCTGCTCCGGCTTCTTCTTTGAGGAGGGTTGGTTTGAGGTTTTCTACATTGAGAAGAAAAGTGAGCCACCTTACCGTAATTATAGCAGGTGAGCTCAGAGTCTCTTGGTGCAGAAGTGCCCTTCCTCGGCCTGTCCTTCTTTTTGAAGTACTTTCCGAATCTCTTGCTTAGCATTGTCAACTCCTCACTAGAGGCTTGTGATTATGAGTCAAAAGACTCGTCTGTAGCAGTCCTTTCTGTTGTTGCATGCTTTGAACGTTTCATTTGAGCTTTGAGAGGGATATGATTCTTGTTTTGGTCCATCATTTGGGTGTTCCTCTGTTCAATCTCCAAGCTGTAGGTCAATATGACATCGTAAAGGTTAAAAGAATATGGTTTAGTCTATTTTCCAGGATTTCTGTATTGCAATATGACACTTAACAACTTCAAGTTGACTTTTTAAGGAGAAATACTCTCCCTTAGGTCTCTCAAAGTAATGACAAGAATGTTGAATCTATCAAAGAACTCTATAAGTGTTTATGTTTCATTCATCTATATGAGCTCATATTATTGATAGTGAAGATTCGGTTTGTTTTCACGAATTTCATCTATGTCATCATTTCTTAGGATTAAGGCATTGCATGCCTCCTTTATTGTTTTACAATGAATAACCAATTCAAGCATGTCATTACCTACTGTCAAACTAATCAAGGTTAGTTTGACAATAGGGTGAATCTAAGTCTACTGAAATAATACGGAATCTTACTGCACAAATATTGATTTCTTTTAGTTTTGTTCTAAGTTGAAGTTGATTAGCAGTATGGTTATAAATTCTGAAAGAAGCAATGCAAATAAATAAGTATTTTTATACTGGTTAGACAATATAACTAAAATACGGGTATATCCCTAATTTGTTTTTTTTGAGGAGGCAAGGCAGGTAAACTAAAGGTTAGGGAATCCTTGGTACAGGTTCTTTAATCTTTAGAGATGTAGATTTCGATAAAGGCTTAGAATATAACCTGCTTTCCATTAGCCAATTATGTGACAAAAAATATGACGTCTCCTTTACTCATGATTCATTGCAAGTAAGAGACAAAGCCACCAAAGAAATCAAACTAGCAGGAATCAGAAAAAAAAATATTTATGCAGTAGACTTTACCTCATCACATTCAGAACAAATAACATGTTTTTATATGAAAGGTGCTGAAGATACAAACTGGCTATGACATAAGAGATTAGCTCACTTGAATTTCAAAACTATAGCCAAATTATCCTCAGCATATCTAGTGAGAGGACTACCTCAAATAAAATTTAGAAAAAATACGTTGTGCGGACCATGCCAAGAGCGAAAGTAGACCAGAGTAAGATTTAAACCTCTAAACTCATCAGAATAATCATGTAGGATTCTGGAGCTATTGCATATGGATCTTTTTTGTCAAGTAGAGGTAGAAAGTTTAAATAGAAAGAAGTATATCCTGATTGTAGTAGATGACTATTCAAGATATACATGGATAATGTTTTTACAAAAAAAGAGTGAAACTTGTAGTCTGCTAACTAGACTCTTGAGGCAAGTTCAAAATGAGAAGGGCATTGAAGTAATAATGATCAGAATTGATCATGGTACTGAATATGATCAAATAGGAGTAGATGTTTACTACAATGATCATGGAATAAAACATAATTTTTCAGCATTTAGAACATCTCAACAAAATGGTGTAGCTGAAAGATAGAACATGACACTTAATGAAGCAACTAGAACAATATTTAATGATATAAATTTATCAAAAATCTTCTAGGCAGAAGCAGTAAACACTGCATGCTATATTCAAAATATATGTATTATACATAAACTACACAAGAAAATTCCCTATGAATTATGGAAAGGAAAAACACCAAGTGTCAAATACTTTCATGTCTTTGGATGCAAATGTTACATACATAACAATGATAAAAATCATCTAGGGAAATTTGATTCTAAGACAGATGAGGGAACCTTCTTAGGATACTCCATAACTAGTAAGGCCTTTAGGGTATATAACATCAAAACACAGAAAGTTGAGGAGTCAGTTCATGTTTTCTTTGATGAATATGAAATATCCATGCATGATGCTAATATATTTGGTGAGGAATGTGCATGCATAGATGATGAACACGATGCAGACGAAAGCCCTGGAGTTGCAAAAAAGGAAGAGCAGTCTGTACACACTGAAGGGAACAATAATACGGTAGAGTCAGAGCAGCCCACGATACAACAACAACTTTAACACACAACTGTTGAACAAGAAAAAAGGAGATGGATCAAGGCCCATACATAGGATGACATCATTGGAGACAAAGATGCACTTAGTAGACTAGAAGAGCAACAACTAGAGAGTATCTATATGCATTTTTCATATCAGAAATAGAACCAAAGGCAAGTAATGAAGCCTTAAGTGATTCAAACTGGATTGATGCCATGCAAGAAGAACTAAATGAGTTTCAAAGAAATAAAGTATGGTATATGGTATCAAGACCCAAAAATTATCCAATTGTTGGCTACAAGTGGGTGTTCAGGAACAAAACTAATGAAAATGGAATAATCATCAGAAACAAAGCTAGACTAGTCACAAAAGGTTACTTACAAGAAAAGGGAATTGATTTTGATGAAAACTTTGCCCCTGTTACAAGACTGGAAGCTATAAAAATGTTCATTGCCTATGCTGCATATCAAGGATTCAAAGTCTATCAGATAGATGTGAAAAGTGTCTTCCTAAATGGAAAGCTTCAAGAGGAGGTATATGTTGAACAACCTCCTGGTTTTGAAGATTTTGAACATCCATGTCAAGTTTACAGGTTAGACAAGACATTATATGGATTGAAACAAGCTACAAGGGCATGGTATGAAACTCTCTCAATCTTTGTATGTGAAAAAAAAAACTTTCAGAGAGGAAAGGTAGACACCACCTTATTTCTTAAGAGACATAAAGAACATATATTATTAGTGCAAATTTATGTTGATGACATTATATTTGGCTGCACTAATAACACACCGTGTGAGAGATTTACTACATTAATAAAATTTAAATTTCAGATGAGTTTAATGGGAGAATTGAAATACTTTCTAAGACTTCAGGTACAACAGTTAGGAAGTGAAATTTTTATAACTCAAGCCAAGTACCAGAAGAATAAAGTTAAAAAATATGTATTGAAAAATACAAGCCACATGAAAACCCCCATGAGTGCAACAATAAAAATCGATAAAGATGAGAGTGGAAAGGAAATAAGCCAAAAAATGTATAGAGGAATAATATGTTCACTACTATACCTTACGACAAGCAGACCAGATATCCAGTACTTAGTGTGCGTATGTGCTAGTATCAACCTGACCCCAAAGAATCCCATTACACTACAGTCAAGAGAATCCTGAGATATTGTAAGGTCCAAGATTCAACCTAAAGGGTGGGGGGTGAATAGGTTGTTTCAAAACTTTTTCTAATTTTTAATATGGAATACTAATTCTATACCGACCACTGTTCTATGCAAACCACTTAGGTAGTCTGCAGATGATAGTTGGTAATCTGTAGCAAAGAGTTCAAACTTTTTGTGTTTATCTCTGTTTGGCTATGATGATTTATTTCTTATAGTTCTAAATATCAAGGAATGAAGGCAAGTAATAGACATAGGATTTTGTATTGGTTCAGACACTCGTTATCAAATGATGATTGAGAACTTAGTCGAGTCTTCCCTTGGTGACCAGTGTAGTCAAGCCAAGAGGTAAGTATCACTATCTTCTTGTTTGAGTTTACAA
Organism: Drosera capensis; assembly: GCA_001925005.1. Classification (NCBI taxonomy): domain Eukaryota; kingdom Viridiplantae; phylum Streptophyta; class Magnoliopsida; order Caryophyllales; family Droseraceae; genus Drosera; species Drosera capensis. The sequence continues at coordinate 68,962 of LIEC01012406.1, forward strand.
GAAAACTCCTTTTTACAAGCTATCTAACTTGTACAAAAGATGAAAGACTCAGATCCTTTGCACAGATCCACACTCAGGGCTCTGCTGCAAGATGTGTCCTTCTGCAGACTAATGACACTTCTTTCATTGTGATCTTCACGAATTAGCTCTCTTGAGTAATCTTTGAACTTTTGATTGCATTGAATGCTTGCCTTTCAATCACGTTCAATAGCCTTACTTCAATGAGCTTTAACGGTTTGCTTTTATATGCTTAGGAAATGAACCCAACAACATGGTACTGTTTCTGACATGACACATTACTACTTGTGTCCCCCACCATCTAGTTTCTGATGTTGATAGTCCATTAACTCCAGAATTTATGTCGTTGCTACTTTAACTTAAATCTTCGTTTGACTGACTCCAGACCTTTTACCCAACCATCAGCAACCACCTCTTCTACACCCAGTCTGCTTCACCTTAGTCTGCATATTGTACTGTAAGATTTCGTCTCCACCAGTCCCTGCTGCAACCTCGTCTGCACCCAGATCTGCTGCACATTGATGCATTCTGTGTTGGTCCTTGTCTGCAAGCTCAATCCTAGATCCTGAAGCCTTTGACGTTCTTTTGTTGCTCATCAATGGCTTAGGTGCTTAGCCAAAGTCGTTTTTAGTAGTCTAAATTTGGTGGCTCATCTGATCTCCATCACCTACAATCATCTGCTCTCCAGCATTCAACCTATACTGCAACTACCTACTTGACTTCTAGCCGAAATAGATTAACTACATTATGACTAATACATCTCAGTTTTGTTACATCTATTTCTATATAATTGGAAGGATTGCACATTCTTAGACTAACTGGTTATTCAGATGCAGACTTTGTAGGTTGTACAATTGACAGGAAATTCACAAGTGGATCATGTCAATTTCTTAATGCAAGACTGATTTCATGATTTAGCAAGAAGCTGACCATGTTGTCAACCTTTACTACAGAAGCAAAATACACAGTTACAGAAAGCTGTGCTGCACAAATACTACAGATGAGGTCACAACTTATAAACTACGATATGATATTTTCAAAAACTTTAATTTTTTATGACAATACGTCTGCAATGACAATTTCAGAAAATCCAGTTTTTCATGCAAGGACCAAGCACATTGATGTCAGATATCATTTTATCAAAGATCATGTGCAAAAAGATAACATTAAATTGGAATATATTCTAGTAGAAAAATAAATTATAGATATTTTTATAAAGCCTCTTGATGAGAGCAAATTTATTCCATTCCGAGGTGAAATGAGAATGATTGATTTCAACCAATAAAATGGCTAAAATGCTCTATTGCTATACAACATATGTGGAATGCAGACTAGCATTATTCTTACTTTACTGCACTTCTATTTTTGGAAAGAAATAATACTTTAAAATCTGATTGCCTAGAATACCGCAATGGTCAAATCAATGATTGAAACTGCGTAATTACTAGTTAAAAAATTGCACAGCAACTTTTTCAATGAGTATGAATTCTGAAAAATTTTCAATCAAAAGCACTTTTGCTCTCTCACTTTCTCTTTTTCTATTGCTCTCTACTGCAAACCCTAGTTTACAAAATCTTTCGATTCATTTTCACAAACTCAAAAAATTCTTTCAATTCCACTGAAAATGGCCAACATCCGATCCAACACTCCTAAAAACGGCAAATCTCAAGAGCAACGAAGCCCAACAGAAAAGGTTGAGTTGCACACAGGAGTAGTTCTTGATTTTGAAACATTAAAGAATGAATCAGATAAGGTGAAAGAAATATCTGAGCTAATTCAAGACGTAGGCCTCAAGTATTTCTGTGAAAAGACAAGCAGGATATACAATGAGGAGGTGCTCAACTTCATCGAAAAGGCAAAGGTTGCAGATGACCGTCAATTCATCACATACAGATCCACCAAAAAAATCGAAATCAACATGGGTCTAAACGACTTTGAGTAGCTTTTCAAGGACTCAAATGAAGGACCCAAAAGTATCCAACCCTCTGTGGTGACCGAGGGAAAGCATGCAATGCTCAGCGAAAAAACATAGAAGGGATACGAACCATGAAGAAATATTTATCCAAAGAACACAAGCTGCAAGTAGACATTATAAAGAAGGTGATTCTGTTAAGACAATTCTCCAAAGATCATATCACATCTGAACAAATAAAAAATAATGTATACAATTCTCACTAAACACAAGCTTAGTTAGGCCAAGCTGCTCATGTATTAACTGGTAAAGGCTGTAGAAGCCAAACAACCTTTATTTGGAAGAGTCATAAGTATTATCTTGAAGGAAAAACTCAAGCTATCTAAGAAAGGAGGAAAGCCATGGATTGTGGCCAAGCAGATCGGTGTGAGAAAGATAGACAAGCAGTCAATAGGTTTCTCAAAGAAACCAGAAGTAGTGCAGACTCCAGCAAAGGTTGCAAACCAGCCTGACAAGAGAAGGTGTGAAAAGGCCAAGGAAAAGGTGATAAGGAAGGCACAAGTAGACGAAGGAAACAAGAAGGATGCTTATCCTGTAGACCTCAGAAGAAGAAACAGTATCGGATCTCCCTACTGCACTGCCTATAGAAATAGAGGCAGAAGCACAGTCTACACTAACAGAAGAGCCTGTTGCACTTCATGATGCTAACACAGTATCTGATGGCTGAAGCTGGTGAAAACCTTAAGAACCTCATATTGGAAGCTCAAAAAAGCTATCAAGAAGTCAGAGAAGGATCACAAGCATAGCTCAGGCAGGAGTTAAGTGCACAGGGCTATACAAGAAAGGAGACTGAAGCTATTGAAGCCAAATTTAGAAGGATGTAGACATGGCAATCACATGACAATAAGGACTGTTGCAACCGAAGCATTCACAATAACAATCATTCCAATCTCTAATGTAGGAATGGATTTGAGTGTGATTGAAGCTGATCGACCCTCAACTGCATCAGAATCATGGTCTACAACAACAACCATAATCACAGAATCTCATGAGAAGGAAGAAATTATAAAAGCACTGCATACAATCCAAGCCATACAAGAAAAGGTCCAAGAACACAGAGCCAAGACTGATGAAATGCTGGGTAAGCCTCAGAAGGAAGAAATGATCCAAAAGTTCATCAAGCAGCACAAGCTACTGATCAAAAGGACATCCAAAGCTACAAGGCCAAAGCTTATTCCATCAAGACCAACCAAAAGATATAAGATAAATGTAGATGGCTCAATGATAGAAATTAGAATAGTTGATGGCATGACGAAGGCAGAAATCTATCAACTAGTCCAAATTTAGAAAATGGAGGCCAATAAGAAGAAGAGACCCACTGAACCTTACATACTATTCAATGGAGTTCTGGAAATCAAAGACTCAACTCTCAAGACAAGAAGGCATAGACAGGCACAACTACAACATATTGAATTTTTGCACCCTCGTGAAGTGGAGACCGAATTGAAAAAGCTTATAGATAAGAATGTCAGGGCAGCAACATTGGAGATTTATGATTATCTCTCAATGCCAACAGTCGACAGAACACTACCATCAGGAGACTATGTTGGTGATGATGATTTTCCACACCTAGAAGGCCATGATGGTGATAATGACTTCATCGATGGAGTAGGAGAAGAAGGGAACCAGCAGAACCATCTGCTATAGAAGAGTCAGCAACAGAGTCACCTGCAGTCGAGTCCCCAATAGTAGAGCCTACTCCTTCAGAAGAACCAACAATATAGGAGGAAACAGCAGCAGCAGAGGCATTACAATTAGGGATACAGTAGAGACTACCACAGAAGAAGTCACTGTAGATTACCAGCAGACCACAAAACAAGCAGAGTTCACCCAAGTTATTACACTTGACCTCACTCCTACAGAGGAGCAGACTACAGCAGACAACGCTCGCAAAGGTGTCATCCTTGAAGAAATCAACCAACACAAGATGAGTGACACTCCCTCTGGCCAGGAAAATGAAGAATTATCAAGATTCATGTCCACTAAACCTAGAGTTTTCACCTCTTTCTTCCTTTGGAATGGTGCAAACTAGGGCAGATCCACCATATGTAGGTTTTCCCCAAGGCTTACTCTACAGTGATATATCTGACGTTTAGTTGACACCCTAGACTACAGCTAAAAGTCTTAGGCAAGCCCTTGCAGATGTCAGAATGGCACCAATCCATGAAATGCCATCCTCTACTATAAGAACAGTAGCATAGACTGAACCGTGTGCATATCAACAGTCATTTTCATCAAAAACTGCTGTTGAATACACTCAGAAAACTAAATCAGAAAATCCACAACATGCATCAATAGACAAGGGATGTCTTCAAGGAACTCCTTAGCAGTCTACAACCAGTTGCAAACAAGTTGGAAGCTGAGGAGACTATCAGGACCAAGTTCTTTGAAGACTTCCAGGCAACACTCAACATGGCCAAAGGTCTTACAGATCAAATACAAAAGGGTAATTCCCTAAATCTTCAATAGTATAGGCTCAGCTCCTAAAAAATGAATAAGCTATGGGTGCAACATTCAGTTGACCTGCGCAAACTACAAGCATTCTTACAAGACAACCAACATCAGCTTACGGAGTACATTCGCAACAATAACACAAGGCTTGGATTACTGAAAAACAAGCTTCAATTTGAAACTGCCCAAGCCACAGTTGCTTAGCATACAACCAACTTTCAACTAAGAGCCCTAAGAACTATAATCAAAGCCGTTACATTTATAATCAATGCTAACAAAAAGGGGGAGAAGATAGCAGAGAAAGGGAATAAGGCAACAAGGCTTTCTGAGAAAATGGCAGCAAAGAAAGCTACAGAATAGCTCAAAAGAAAACTACAGAATAGCTCAAAATAAAATCAACAGCTACAGCAAAGAGAGAAAGGGTTGCAAAACGACAAAAGCCTCAAGGGTAGAGGTCATCAAGCCATAGAACTCAGGGGGAGCAAACCCTACAGGAAAGGCCATCAGGGCATAGATCTCAAACGGAGCAGCCCATACGAAAAGAAAAACACACCACATAACATATGAGGATCAGCCTCACAGGCATAGCATAAGTAGTGAGCATAACAGGTAAAAGGTAGTACTCTTTGCTACACATTAGTCATGATATTGTTAGTGTTTTTTGATTGGAAATTAGGTTGGTATCTGCAGTTTAGGTCAGATGTTGAATAGTAGACGGGCATAGATGGAGAGCATTATGTGGGCCACAAGATGCAGACTATTATAGAGAATTTCGATTAAGAAACTAAGACATGCATTGGCAACAAAAGACCTGCAAATGCTTTAGGATCAAGGATTGAACTTGCAGACAAAGACCAACACAGCAATGCGTGAATTGTATCAGATCTGGGTGCAGATGAGGTGCAGTAGTTATTGGGTACAGACGAGGTTGCAGTAGTGACTGGATGCAGATGAGGTCTCAACGGTACTGAGTACAGACTAAACTGCAGCAGAGATGATTGCTAAGGTTGAGTCAGAGGTCCGAGGATCAATCAAATCAAAGGTTTGAGGTTCAGAATATGACAGCACGAGTATCTAAAACAGATGAGTTGTCAACATCAGTGAAGTTTCACATGTGACCAGTTATCACCATCAGTTCAAGTACACAAGTCACGGGTTCATTCCTTGAGTCTATAAAAGGGAATCAAAGAGCTCAAGAAGAGTAGTAGTTGAATGAGAGATTAAAACGTACAAAAACAATCCAAAATTCAAATCTTCTCAAGTGAGCTTAATTGAGAAAAACAGGAAAAAAAATGGTTCACTAGTTTGTACTAAAGAACAGAAGGTGCAGCAGAAGCCAATGAAGGATCTGTACAAGGATCTAGGTTCTTCACCTTTGACAAGTTAGCTAGCTTGTAAAGGGGTTGTCTTGTAAGCAAAAAACAAAAAGATAGTGAACTCACCTCTTGGATGGACTAAACTGGTCACCAAGGGAAGACTAAACTAAGTTCTTATTTATCAGTTTATAATGAGTGTCTGAACTAGTATAAATCTTGTGTTCCTTATTTGTTTTTCATTGTTGTGAGCTATTAGAATTGTTAGAAATTAATCACAAAAGGAAACAGAGAAAAAGTCACATAGTTTGAGTTTCTGCTGCAAACTACCTCGGTGGTCTGTAAAGAATATCAGTGTGTTAAAATCAATTATTCCACTACATTACACTGATAAATTTTAGTACAATCTATTACCCCCCTCTAGATTGAACCTGTGGATCTTACAATTGGTATCAAAGCTTGACTTTCCAAACAGGTCAAACATGGCTCCTCCAAAGCTACCCAAATGCCCCAACCGCAGTGCAGCAGACTAGAGTGCAATAGAGATGATTGCTAAGGTTGCGTCATACGTTTGAGGATCAATCAAATCGAAGGTTTGAGGTTCAAAATGTGACAGTACGAGGATCTGAAAAACATGAGCTCTCAATATTTGTGAAGGTTCACATATGAGCAGCTGTCACCATCAGGTCAAGTACACAAGTCATAGGTTCACTCCCTGAGCCTATAAAAGGGAATCAAAGAGCTCAAGAAGAGTAGCAGTTGAATGAGAGATTAAAATGTACAAGTACAATCTAAAATTCAAAGCTGCTCAAGTGAGTTTAATTGAGAAAAATAGGAAGAAGAGGGTTCATTAGCCTGCAATGAAGAACATAAGTGATAGTGGAGCCTGCAAGGATCTAGTTTGTAAAGGGGTTGTCTTCTAAGACAAAAACAAGAAGATAGTGAACTCAACTTTTGGATTGACTAAACTGGTCATCAAGGGAAGACTGGACTAAGCTTTTGTTTATAAGTTTATAAACGAATATCAAAACCAGTATAAATCCTGTGTTCCTTATTTGTTTTTCATTGTTGTAAGCTATTAGAACTGTTAGAAATTATTCACAACAGAAAACATAGACAAACTTACTGAGTTTGAGTTTTTGATGTAGACCTCAATAGTCTGCAAAGAATATCAGTGTGTTAAAATTAATTATTTCGTTATTTTACACTGATAAATTTTAATATAACCTATTCACCTTCCCTCTCTAGGTTGAACCTGTGGATCTTATACAAACACAAGAACTTTTCTTCCGCTCTACAGGACTTGAAATAGCTTCTTGAAGTTATTTATAGACACGTGCTATTCAATCCTTGCTTTCAGATTATCGATTCAGATCCTCAACAATTGACTTCTCAATTCTGTTCACTTGGAGCTGTATTGCACGAGTTCTCATTTCAAAGCAAAGGAGATTCAAAAGTTACCAAATATTGGGCATCACCTTGAAACATCCTTTCTTGAAACATCGCTTTCAACCCTTCCTGAAACCAGCTAGCCAAATCTATGACTTCTGTTCCAAAAGCAAAAAGGACAACGTGTGAACTTTGTCTTAATCTGAACCCTTTTGTTGAACTCAAACTTACTGTCCATCAGCATTGCTGCAGTAACCCTTTTCAAACAGAAGCAACCTGGGCTCATCCATTCCTTGCTGTATTCCTCTCTAAATCAGCCTTGCTATATATCCATTACTAGCACACTTTCCAAGCAGAAGAGTTATCAACCTTGATGCATACTGAGACTATCGAAGACTAAACTTTGCTCATCACTCAGGTTCTATGCATTAAGGGTCTGACTCAATAGTCAGGTTTATTGCGCATGAGTGACATTAATTCTAGGAGCAAGTATTTTATACACGTATGAGTTTAATCAAATAATGATTATATTGGCTATATAAATATTTTGATATGTTTTCAAAGGGCTAGTATGGATATAATGTCATATAGGGCTCCTCATCATTACCCTGACCATTTATAGGTGTGCTTCTCAAAGAAGCTTGAACAACAATGCAAAAATCTTATTAATTAATGCCTTATTTGTTCTTGGCTTGTTTAGATCAATAAAATTATACTAATAGCATGTATTACATATGACAACATCCCAAAATAATGATGAAACCTTTGCTGCTGCAACATCAAAGTCCACTAGATCAAGAGGCAGAGGAAGGAGAAAAAGGTCAAGAAATATGTCTAATTCAATGTCTGCAAGTGTAAGATCAAGAGGTGGAAGTGTATCAGCAACCATAAGGATTTCATTAGATGGTAATGCAATGGCTCAAGGTTTCGCAAGCACAGCTGATCAAGCAACTATAAGGGCTTGTATGAGAACAAGTGCAAGAGGTAGTAGGCATGGCCAAGTAGGTGTTGATAGGATTCAGTTATGGAATAGATTTATCTAGCATACTTGATCCTGATATATTAGCTCTAAAACATAACTATGTGTCTATATATTTGTATATATATGTCTATGATGGTACTTTTTTCTTATATGTGTCTTATCAGAAAGTATTTGGTTGTGTGTAATGTATCTATACGCATGAACAATGTGAACAATGTCTCCTTATTTCTGTCATTTGATCTCATTTCTGTCAGGAATGCTCATTTCCGTTGTATCGGAACAGGATAAGTATATTCTGATCCAGTTGTGCTTGAAAAGCACTTTATAAGCTTTTTTAGATGATTTTGTGCATCTACATATGCACTAAATCAAAATCTAAAAGCATACATAGTACGATTAGTCTGCTTCTTTGGAATATGTGAGCTAGCTTTGGTTGATTTCCTGGTGATAGGTGGATCAACAATAAGATTAGTGTTCACAAAACCTAGGGACATTGCAGCTTCACGTAACGTTGCTACATGAGTGGATGGCTCTTGACTAGGTTCCTCACCTAATTTACCTCTGATATCAGATGAGGATTCCAAATCATCATCAGAAGATTCCACTGAATTAGTTGCTAGATCCGGTATCCTTGTTGCTGTTATATTGCTCTTCAAATTTTCATTGTCAAGAACATGGCTAGGACTTTCAGTAGTCACAGCCCCAGACTTCCTTCTACTTTTAACTAACTAGAAACCATCTTCAATAGCCTCATCACAACAAATAACAGGTGGCATCCCATCAACCACGTCTTTATCTTTGTCTTGCTCAACTGGATGTCTTATTTTATCTTGATTTGTATGCCCAAACACACAATATACAGAACACACCGGTAGTTTCCAATGATATTCAACGATGATCCTATGGTCAGAATTTTTCAATTTCAAAACAAAATCCTCGAGAAAAGGCTTATTGGCATCAATCTCACAGCAGACCCTCGCATAGCTCAATCTTCCCATTCCCTCAGTCATAGAATCTATATATAATGGTTTTCCCACTGCACTAGCCACATAACTGAGACCTGAACAAGACCACATAGCTAACAGAACATTGAAAAACTTCACCCAAATGGGAATTTTGTCATGCTCCTTTTTGCAAAGTATAAGGTCGGGATTCCACTGTTGTAAGAAACATGGTCTATCATAAAATAACCACATCCTAACATCAAGAATCTTCAATCTAGCTTTAGCATCTGGAATTCTAAAGTAATAGAATCCGTTATCATCAGTTAACACCTCTGAGAGATATCTCCCCTAATGCCTCTTTGAGGTGATTTCGACACTCTTGAAAGGTAGTTTCTTCCCAACAAAATAGCCAACCAAACAATCTTTCCATTTATCTACTGCCTCCTCTATAACACCGTCATCAGGAATAACGGTAACAATATTATCCTTCATCATAGGCTCAAAATAAGTCAATTTGAGCTTCCTCTCAATTGGATCTGAACTCACCAAGGAGGCATAACTCTTCCCTGGCATAACACCTTGTAGGAGTTCGGATTTGCGCCTATTTTCCTTTCTCTGTTCATTACGTAAATCAGAAACACTGCCATCTACATGAACAGTACTTGCTACAGTATGACTAGAGTACCTGATACAGTTGTGTCTATAGTACCTAATACAGTTATGTCTACGGTACCTGCTACAGTTACGCGAAGTGAGCATCGTCGAAGCTACAATAACCGTGTTCAACTTCTGCACGGATTGTACACCCATTCCGATGATGGGTCTGCCTTCATCCATACTCCCATTTGCTACGCTTCGTTCCTTATCGTAATCCAAGCCGGAACACTTTGAGATCCGGGACACTACAGTGATCGGGTTCAATTTCTTCGCCCATGTCTCCGTCATTTGGACACCTAAACTGAGGCCAGAGCTGCATCCATCATGGTTCCCCAATGCGTCACCTCCATTTGGACGGCTTGTCAAAATCGGATCTAGTTTTTACGAAGACGAAGTCGAAGCTATAGTGCTTCTTTCATCTCCTTCGCGGTCTCCCTCAATTCGAAGTCGAGGATTGCTTCATCAACTCCCCTAATACCAGAGCTTCGAACCATGGTCAAGATTTAGACGAAATCGAAATCAAAGGAAAGGGTCTAAGGTACAGTGCACACAGTGCTGCACAGTGTTAAACAGTACAACGCAGTGCTGCACAGTGTTAAACAGTGCAGCATAATGCGAAATACCAAAAATCGCCAAGAAGGAAAAGATACATTTCCATTGTAACATTTATGTAAACTTGAAAAATATAACGTTTATTTCAGTTATGCCTACGTGTCATGTTGAACAATATATGAACAATTTTCATGTCAATTCAAGAAAATCTTGAACAATGTAATGCTTATTTCAATGCTAGTTTTGCTTATTTCTATCTGGTTCATAATTCAGTTCAGGAAAATGTGAACAATGTGTGTAAACTTTTTGATGCCAATGTATGAATTTCAAATTTGCTTATTTCTATCGTGTTAACAATACAGTTCAGAAAATGTATAACAAAAGGACTTATAAATCAAAATATCGATTCGCAAATTCAAATAGAACTTCTATTAGCCTAAGATGCAACACTACCATAACCTAATACATCAGATTCCAACAACAATGCCACAACCCCAAAAATTGCTATTCAAATTATAGCCAGCTTTAAAACATCAATAACAATCTCCAAACCTTTCACCCTTAAACCAATTTCAGCACATAGACATCGATAATCACATCGCCTTCTCTCATTAGCAGCTCCACTTGCTCCAGTAGCAGCCCTTGCAACGGTAGCAACCCTTGAAGCAATAGTGTCCAACCCAATTGATGGTTTGCACCACGTAAGGTTCATAGGTTCAACCTAAAGGGGGTAAATAGGTTGTTTCAAGAAATAGTAGGTAAATATAGCACGTTTGATGATTTGAGCTATTTTGTTCTTTGTAGAGTACTAAGATAGTTTGCAACAGAGATTAAAATTCTATAAGTTTGTCTCTTTTTTGCTATATTGATTAATTTCTAACAGTTCTAAAACACCAAACAATTGAAAGCAAGTCAAGAACACAAGATTTATACTGGTTCAGACACTCGTTATCAACTGATAATCTAAAGCTTAGTCCAGTCTTCCCTTGATGACCAATTTTGTCAATCCAAAAGGTGAGACTAGGATATGGAGCATAACAAACTTGGAGAGGTTGATTCCAAGTTTGATTTGTCAATATGAAAGGATCATATGCCCCTTGATTCTTCTTCGTTTGATCAATCTCAACCAGCTTGTATTTGTCGTGCACAACCAGCCCTCTGTCGGAGTCAAACCAATCACACTTTAAAAGAATCATTCTATATGAACATTAAATACCTATGTATCATAGCTCCACGATCTCTCTGAGAATTCCATAATAATAAACTCCATCATCTTTGACACATACACCATAGTTCATAGTGGCTTCAGTTGAGCCATATGCATATGTGTCAAAATAAATATCCATTGATGTAATATTATGGATACTTGTATACTTGTAAAGCTGATGGTGTACTAAGACTATAGATCAAACCCTAATTTTTTAAGACCTGCATTGGGAAGGACGGAAGATGTTCATAATTTGAAGAAGGCAAGAAGTACTAATCAATTCGCACTTTGATTAAAAACTCAATATACTTATGAAGTTTAGAAGCCATGTCGGTCACAAATCTTCACATCTACTCCAAACCTCTTGGACTGATCTTGAACGCCAGATTTCTCAATATTTCTTGGTCAAACAATCTAAGGTTGTTAACACATGTAATATTCAGTACCAAAGATTTTATGAAAGTATGTTAATTTTAAAAAAAAAAATTCTAGTTTGGAAAATAATTCATACCTCTCAAAAGGTTATATTCTCTCAAGATCCTATAGAACATACTTATGAGCGGCATTACGATCAACTTTAGCTAGTGTGTCCTTTCTCCCCTTTATTGTGACATAACCCCCATTCTTGTGGAACACATTTGACAGATTAGGTTCATCAACATCACTTAAGGTTCCACAATTACGCCTAACCTTTCGAGCCTTTGTGTGCACCGAAATGTCGAAATAATGTTGGCAAAAATTTCTTTGCTCCTTCATAAGATATGCCTTATAATCGACATACACTCTTTTACTAATTTCACCCTTCAAGTAAAACAAAAACCTGAAAGGAGCTAACAAGGAAGGGGAGAAAAAATTTTGCGTAGAAAACTGAAAGGAGATACCATTATGCCTAGCTCACAAAATTGATGCATGGCATATACCTCTGGAAAGGATACATCCATCTATAATGCACAAGTCCGGAAATATTTGCCTCATGTGAAAGGTGCAATGATAAGTGCTCCACAGAATTGAAAAAAGCAGGAGAAAACAAACTTTTCAGCCTGCATAGAATCTCAGGGATATGCATCTTCAATCTCTCCATGTCCTCGCGACATACACTATCATAATATATATGAAGTCTTCATGCACAGCCCTAGGGGAAGATTATATGGAGTCAACATAACGGGCCAACACGAGTACTCAACTCCGAACTTCCCAAAAGGAGCAAACCCATCACTGCATAGACCTAAAGGAACATTCAGAGGTTCTGTAGAAAACCAAGGGAACTCCCTGTCCAAGTGCTTCCATGCTTCACTATCAGAGGTGTAGGGTTTGACTTTCAACCTACAGGGGGGATGAATAGGTTGTAAGAGACTTTGGTAGTCTTTTTCTCGCGGATTATCAATTCTGTGCAGACTTGTATAGTATGCAGACTACTCGAGTAATCTGCAGAAGAGATTGTCTCGTCTGCACTCGAGATTTTATGACTCTTTGAGTTTTTTATCTCTTTCTCAGCTGTTGTATTTTATCTGAGACAATTCTAAGACAATATAATGAAAGCAGTAAAATGACACAAAGTTTATACTGGTTCAGACACTCGATATCAACTGATATTCGAGAGCTTAGTCCAGTCTTCCCTTGGTGACTAGGGTAGTCGACTCAAGAGGGAAATATCACTATCCTCTTGTTTATGCTTACAAGTAACTTCCTTTTACAAGATCTTTATCTTGTATAGGGACCAGAGAACCTAGATCTTTGCACAGCTCTGAATCCTGAGCTCTGTTGCAAGAGTTGTTCTTCTGCAAACTAATGATATTCCTCACTGCTTTCACGATTTAGCTTTCTTGAGTACTCTTTGAATCTGTCTGATTGCTTTGCACTTTCTTGTACTCTTCAATCCTTTCTCAACAGCATTCAACTTTTTTAGCAATATTGTGTACTCCAAGCAAGCTTCACCGGTTCCCTTTTATAGGTCAAAGGAACGAACCTCACTTGTAGACAACTCACTGTTCCTAGTGGGGGGGTCACTTTCCCACTAGTGTTTTACCACCATCTCGTTTTCAATGCTGGCCTTACACTGTCCCAGTTTTCGTGCCGTTGCTACTTTAATTTGAATCTCCACTTGACTGACTTCAAACCTTCGACCTCATGCCGACAATTATCTGTAATGCAATCCAGCCTGCTGCAACACCTTGTCTGCACACAGTCTCTGCTGCAATATCTCGTCTGCACAGTCTGATTCAGCTTTATACCATGCCATCGCGGTCTTTGCCTGCAAGCTCAGTCTTCCAAGTGAAGCCTTCAATTCTTTTGTTGCTTGTACATATATTAGATGTTCATCTAGAGTCCTTATAGAAGTCTGCACCAGGTGGTCTGCATCAGCCCTCTGCATCTGCAACCGTCTGCACTCCTGCATCTGACCTCAACTGCAACTTCCTACTTGACTTCTAGCCTAAACAATCTAACTATATTACAATTAATACTTTCGAGTTTGTTACATCAATTTCTATACAATAGAGGGATTGCACATTCCTATCAAGAGGGATGCGACATCACGTCCTCAAAGCTGCGGTCACTGGCATGCCAAGACATCGCGTAAGCAGTGCTCTTGGCTGCATACAATCACTACAACCTCAAGGTGATAGGAAAATAGCGCAACACCTTATGAGCCATGCGTTTCTTGCCCTGAATATTGACCTTGTACCTCTGAATCCCAAAATTGGAACACATCTCCAGGTTTTCAGCATTCTTCCAAAAAAGCATTTAGTCATTAGGATATACATTTATCTTGTGAACAAGAAGACAAATGCTCCTCATCAGTCGGTTAGTTGAGTATGTTCATCAGTACATATGACTTTCCACAATGTCGCAATGGCATCCGTCTCTCTATGAGGTATACTCACACTTGATGTTCAACAGCCTTGAAACTGCGTCTAACTAAGACACTTTGCAACCAGGATACAACGGTTCCATAGTAGCATTTAACATTTGGAAAAAAGCCACAGAAGTGGATTGTCATCACAAGTATTTGTCGTCTCATGATCCACACCACCTTAATATCAAACCCCAAATCCATCCATGATCATATCCTCATAAGGGTTTGTGTGCATTGAAATTTCCCCTTGCTAAACCTCACCATGTTGCGTCTATATCCAATAGTTAAACACAAAGTCACGCTGCGTCGTTTGATGTGACACTTGACACAAAGGTATTCAAATATCGCGGATAATTGAAAATCTGTTTTTCAAGGACGAAGTTCACAAACTTCTTCACGTTTCTAGAAAAAAAACTCTGCACAAATATTTTTCAACAAGTCGCTCATACATCTAAGATCTATTACAATACCATGACATGTCTAATTCCATTTTATTTATTTATTTTTTTTTTTGTACATTAAAACATGATCCATGTCAAGTCTATTAAAAATTACCCTTATCGCCTAATTTTTGTCAAACAAATACAATTTAGGATATTTGAAAAATTCTTCGAAACAATGTTTACTGTTTTTACGGTAAAATAAAACAAAAATTTTATTTTGTCTAAACTTCAATAAAGAACACAAACTAGCTAAACAATCTTCAATACGGTTCAAAAAATTCTTCTAAACAATGTTTACCGTTTTTAAGGTTAAATAAATTAAAAAAAAACTTTTATTTTGTCTAAATTTCAATCAAGAACATAAACTATCTAAACAATCTTCAATAAGGTTAAACTAGCCACAAACACATAAAAATCATACATAATATAAGAACATAAAAAATCCAAAAAAAAAAAAAAAAAAAAAAACAAGTCCATACTTGCTAATCTACACTTGCTAATCCACTCAACATTTAACACATGAAATTTCATTCAACACTAAATACGTTTGAATTCAAATAAGATTAATTCACTTAACACTACAAAAGTCCACACTAAAAAAAAACCATTAAGCCAATCATTTCACTTATCCCTCCGAAACAATCAAGACATCCAAACAATTTCCGACACTACATTCAAACAATCTAATCATCCAAACAATCCGACAAATCATCCAAATAACACAATCATCAAAACAACCTCTGACAACTCATCGTAAATAACCCAATCACCCAAACAACCTCCTAAGCAATCCAAAATTGAATTATAAATAAAGCAAAATCATAAATCAAAGATAATTTGAAATAAGGTTAGAAATTCACTTTAATAATTTAGGGAAATTAGGATTTGGACTCGAAGTGGCAGTGGCTGGTGGCTAGTGGAGGCCAACTCTAGGTGGTATGTGGCAAATGGGAGGATGGTTGGCGGACCTGGCGACGGATAGGGAGAGGGGAGCTGGTCGGACCTGTTGGCGACGAGCTATGGTTGCCTGGTAGATGGGAGATGCGAAAGTGAGTGGGAGGGATATAGGAAGAGGTGGTTGTCGAAGTGGAGAGGGAGGTGGGTGGTGGTGGTCGCTAGAGATTTGATTTTGGGGGGGAAATAGTTCAAAGAAGGAGAGCAGTCGGGGTCATATCTTAGTGTTTGCGACTACTGGCCTTTTTCTGTAGCTAATTTGAGACAGTTTGTAATTCTTTACTTAGCGATCAAAACAAGTATTTCATCGTAATTTAATTTTTTTAGTGATGGTTACGTGTCTAAATTCAAAATCCGAGGGATTAAGTGTGAAAGTTGAAAAGTACAAGAAGGGTAAAGTGTTATTATTCTTTAAACGATTATGATAGATCAAAGTAAATGAATAGAAGATTTTTTTGTTTTGTTTTCGATGTTTTTAAATAATTAATATATTTTTTATAAAATAACTGAAAAAGAATTAATTAAAAGTTTATATTTAAATAAATAACATTTCACATATCATCAGATGATCATGTGTATTTAGGTATGGAAATAAAAGGATTACAACTCCACACACAAAGTTTAGAAAAAAAAATCTAAAAAATTCAAAAAGAAAATCAAATAATTGTTTGTTTTTTCTTTTTATTTAGAAAATTAAATTATGTGAGAGGTGCAGCTTGCTTTGCTTGTGGTAACTGCAACTTCACTTTCCCCTTTAGATGTATACTTATTAAATTTTCAAATTGTAATATTCGCTCGTCGTTTTTTTCTTTGATTTAAATTTGTTTTGTTATAAAAAAATTCTGATAGATCATAAGAGACTTCTTTTTTTTTTTTTTTTTTTAATTGTAAAGATGTTTTGTTCTTGTTTTTCAATTAAAGATGTTAAAAAGTTTAAAAAAAAACTTTCAAATGGATGGTGGCCCACATACTGCATTCCATCAGAGGGTTTTGCATATTTAGATATATAATAGATTTGAGTTTCATGATAAGTTTATGAATGTAGAGGATATGTGTGAGTAGTTATGGTAGTAGAAAGATCCTCAGTTAATTGTGCTTTTTTTCCCAATGGGTGCATTAGGTGTGCAAGTGGTACAATCCAAAATTATGAGTGCAGAAAGGTGTATGGATTCAAGCTCAAGACAAAGTTTATCAGGTGCGTAAGTGGTCCAGTCCAAAAATATGAGTGGAGATTGTTAAGTATATCTGTGAATATATTCATCTCATAGGGTGTAGAGAAAAAAAACTTATATATATGAATAACTCATAACCTAATAGTTATAATTTTTGGATTAGAGTTAGACACTGTTCACATATGCTTACTATTTAAATGCTATTTGGGTGTGAATTCTCCCCTTGAACTCTCCGGAATAAGGTTTTTTGACTTACATCAATTTCAATTTTGAAACTTTTCTTTTTTACAATCACAATTTTTGTGACCGTCTTGTTTTCAATCGCAAAGTTATGATCGAAACGACCACAAACTAAATTTGTGATCAAGGTTTTGGAAAAGTCATTTTTACGACTGAAATCCTAGTTTTGCGATCAAAATCTATGCTCGCAAAATACCTATATTTTTGTAGCGTCCCCTAAATCGTAACAATGAAAAACAACGTGAGTTTATAACTCAAACATTCATCACATAAAAGTGATATAAGTGGAAACAAAATTCAAATTTATGATCTCATCGCCACGTTTGTTGTGATATCATATCAATGAATCGGTATCAAACATAATCTGGACTCTTACTTACAACTAGATCCAAATCTTGTTCATGCATATACTTTTGCTGCTTAGACTGCAAATTGGAGGAAAAGAAACTTTACAGGAAATGATAATATTAACTAAATATGTATCTTGGTGGATATCCCCACAGTTCCATTACTTGCTCCGTAGAAAGGACATCACTTCCTAAAAGAAAAAGGTGCACCACAAGTTTCATTGTAGAAGAAATGTCAATGATGAGACTAAAGTCGTATAGGAACTCGTTATAACCATTATCTTTGGGGTGCGATAGTGCTAGTACCAATACATTGAATCCCATTAGAAATCTATGTCAGATAGCTACGAGTCGAATGGGAGCTCGCTATAACCATTATCTTTGGGGTGCGACAGTGCTAGTACTAATACATTGAATCCCATTAGAAATCTCTATGTTAGATAGCTAGGTGTTATTCCTTTCACCCCATAGATAAAAGCTAAACACATACTCGAAGGGTTCATCTCAAAAGATCATTTAGTTTACTGAATTATAAGGATAGTGGGGGCATGAAACAAAAGTTGCCTCGATATTTTCCTGATTGGACAAGTAGGGGAATACACATGGAAAGTGTCAAGGTTGGTGTTATGCTAAAATAATTGCTAACCAAGATTGTGATTGAGAATCAAAGTAACATGAAGTTGTCATAACCTAGAAGTAGTGAGGGTCTGGGGACCATGATAATTATGTGATGATGATCCTTTTGGAGGCTTTGCTTCTTGAAGTTAAAATTTGCTTTAAATGGTTCAGGGACACCCTCAAGGAAGAGTTGTGCACTTCCAAGTTTCTTGTTGTCCATGTCTTTTAAGAAATTCTCAAATTCTCAAACATGGAATGTTCATAACAAACTTCATGATTAAAATAGTCAACTCAATGTTTTAGGGAGTAGATTTAATCGAAATAATGAGTTTTTTACTACCCGTCCCAAATTATAATGAACAGTTTGATCCGATAGCGAATTTATGTGTGTTGAATTTTGTGGGATTTGGTGAAAAAATAATAATATACTTTTAATGCGGATTTATGTGAGGTGTTAGTGGGGTTTAGGAGAGAGAATGATAGATGAGGAGGAAGGAGGTGGTGAGTGTAATAAAACAGATGGTGATTTATTTTGGTGTTTTTTATGTGAAAAGGTTATTAATTATGATATGTTTGTTATATTTTGACATGGACAGAATAGAAAAATTTTTGGTACCATTTGTGCTAGCCCAAATGCAGATGGTGGAGTAAATACGATGTGTTGAATATCTCAAGATGGAGTTGTTTACTGTTCATATGCTGCAACTAGATTGAAGTCTTCTGCATTTGTGGGAGCTTCTATGGATGTGACTTCAGCTGCAGGTGAGTCTTCCTTAAAGGCAGGGAGTTCTTCTGTGTGCTGTTGAATGGCTTGTCCTTCATCTGCATCATCATCATGTGCCTCTTCTACTGTAAGAGCAATGATCAGTGGTGTTTCTACAATAGATTCATCAGTTAAGAACTCATCATGACCTTCATCTGTAGTTGGTGGTGCTACTTGTTCCTTAACTGTTGGTTCTTCTTGGGTGTCAATTGGAGTGGCATCTCTTTCAGCTGCAGACGTCTAGTCTGCAATGTAGTCTACTGTAGGAGTTTCTTCAGCTGGCTCAGCTTCAGTCTTCTACATTTGTACTCCTTCAGTAGCCACTTGGTCAATGATGTCATCTTCATCATCATGAAGGTCTGGTTGTGGTTGGTCACCTCTATCATCACCTGTTGGTTGATGGTCTCCCAGATCATGTCGAAAGAGGTATTCATATACCTTCTCGGTGGCAGCTTTGATATGTTTTATCAAGATCCTTTTTAGCTCAGCCTCGATTTCTAGTGTTTTGATAAACTCAATATGCCTAAGGAGGGCATGTCTGAGTCTTTTGGTCTTCAAGGTGGAATCCTTGTATTCAAGAGCTCCATTGATGAGAAAGTGAGGTTCCTTGGGTCTTGTTGATATGCTTACTTCCTTCTTTTGAAGTTCAACCATTTGATGAATCTCCCCTTCTGTCATTCCAGTTATGTCTCCAATCAATGTCTAGGATTGGTCTGGATTGATCTGGTATAATGTTTTGGGTCCTTAGGGAATGAACTTTGGTCTTGTAGACCTTGTTGTTCGTCTTGATGTGGTTGTCCTTGTAGATGCTTTTGGTGTTGGTGTTGGTCTCTTGATTGGTAGATTGTGCTGTGACACAAACTCCTGAATCAATTTGTCGCTTTGGGCCTTCTTTTATTTCTTCGCTTGTTTCCTTTTTGCAAGGAGTTGCATGTCTCTGACTTTCGGCTGTAGAAAACTTGCTTCTACTGACTTGACCGCCTGCATTATTGTTTCAATGATCTTCTATGGAGAAGCCTTTTCCTTTCTTGTGGATGTTGTTGTTAATGCAGCAGTTGCAGTGGTTGGTTGGTCATCTGCAATTAATTGGTTGGTCATCTGCAATTAATGAAATTTCCATTCCACTGCTTAAGAATGGAACAATTGCTGGTGTTGTTGTTGGCTCTATTGCAAGAGGTCTCATAGTGAGAGTGGGTGCAGCAAAGATAACTAAGGTTGGTTTCGTCTGCAGGGCTGACACTTGGCCTCTATTTCCCTTATTTCGTCATGGGAATAGCCTTCTGCAGCGGGCCTTTGTCTAAATTTAGCACGAGGACCTTCTCTTATCTCCTGAAAGCTTACTTGGGCTTCCAAGATCAAGTTCTTCAGATTTTCATCTACTCCTGCCTTCAGGAATTGAATTGCCATATTTGTATCATGAAGAGCGGCAATTTCTGATACTTTCGGTGGGATTCTTGAGGAAGATGGCTCAGTTATTTGCCCAGTATGCACTATTACAGACTGCTCAATGGCTTCCTCAGTCTGCACTATTAAAGACTGTGTTTCCGTTTCCTCCATGATTTTCTTTACAGATTTTCTTGAGGAAGGTGTCCACAATGATTTTCTTCCTTGTTACTCTTGGTTTCTTTAATTTTTGTTGAGCTGGCATCTTCTTGATTTGTTTCTTTACAGATCGTGTCTGTACTGCAGTAGTCTACACTACTAGAGTGGTTTTCTTGGCCTTCCGTCTCGTTTGCACTTCTGTAGGCTTCTGTGGTTGGTCTGCTGGCTTGATCAGGGTCTGCAGTACTGCAGTCTTCTTTGTGAGTCCTGTGGGCACCTTGCCTATCTTCTTGACATTAATTTGTTTGGACTGATTCCATGGCCTTCCTTTCTTTTCGAAAAGCTACAACTTCTGTTTGAGAAGGATGCTGATTATCCTTCCGAATAGCAGTTGTTTGGTTTTTGCTCATGTAGCAAGTTGATACATGAGTAAACTGGCCCAGTTGACTCCTGCTGATCAATGGTTATCTGATCCTTACTAAATTCTCTAGAGAGAATGACCTTCTTCACAATGTCAGCAAGTGACTTGTGCTCCTTTGATAAGAATCTCTTCATTGTTCTTATCCCTTCGTTTCATCTTTCTTGGCTGAGCATTGCTTGCCTTCCCAGTTTGACAACGTCTCATGGAATGACCCTTGAATCTTCATTTTGGAAGGTTGAAGTATTGTGCGAGGTCGTCAGGATTCACGTTGATTGAGATTCCTCGTGCATTAGAGGTGTATGAAATTAGCTCCAGATTGTCTGCAACTTGCCCTTTTTGATGAAGTCCAGAACTTCATCATCATATATACTGCTTGTGCGTTGACGTAGAGACTTGAGTCGAGCCTCTTCGATTAGATCAGCTATGTCTTTGTCCTCTTCTTGCTCGTCGCAAATCGAATTGAAATCCAACACTATGCCTATTTGAAGTTCCATCTTTTTTGTTGGACTCCTCTCAGACTCCAATGATTTATGGCTTTTCTTTGTTGAATTTGATGGTGTGTTGGCCATTTTGAAAGTAACTAGAAAGAATTGCAGTCTTTTAGAAATCGAATTTTGAAGAATTTTTCAAGAAGATAGGGTTTCGATTTCGTGCAATAGAGTGCTTAAGAGTCTAGAGAGAGAAAGTTAGAGCGTTTGTTAAAGAGAGAGAGAGAGTGAGAGAGTGATTAGAGAGAAAAGTGATTTTCTAATTGAAAATCTATAGTTTTTATACTCGTTTGGAAAATATGACCATTTTGCAGTGCTTTTTCTAGCCCTTACGCAGTGATAGTCATCATTTCACCTTTATACGTTATTTTAGGAAAGTAGTTATTTAACTTTTAAAATTGTATTTAGTTTCCAAAAATAGATACAGCAGAGCAATAATGATTCTAGTGTGCACTCTACTTATTAGCTATGTAGTAGAGCATTAGAGCAATGTTGCTAGTCTGCAACAATGCTAACCTGCTTTCTACATATGTAGTAGAGCAGTAAAGCACTTTGGCCAATTTTATTGTTTTAAATCAAGTATACCCAATTCTCCACGAAATTGAATGAACTTGTTTTCATCAAGAGGTTTTGTAAAGATGTCTGCAATTTGTTTTTCTGTTGGATTGTATTCCAATTTAATATGTCCTTTTTACAAATGATATCTGACATCAATGTGCTTGGTTCTTGAATGAAAAACTGGATTTTCTAAAATAGCCATTGCAGATGTGTTGAGATAAAATATAGAGGTTTTAGAGAGTATTATATCGTAGTCTGCAAGTTGTGACCTCATCCATAGTATTTGTGCAGCACAGCTTCCAACAGCAATGTATTCGGTTTCTGCAGTAGAGGCAGACACAGTAGTCTACTTATTGCTGAACCATGATATTAACCTTGCTTCAATGAATTGACATGATCCACTTTTGCTCTTCCTGTCAACTGTACATCCTGTAAAATCTACATCTGAAAAACTTATCAGTGCAAAATCTAATTCCCTAGGATACCATACACCAAGATTTGGAGTTCCCTTAAGATATCTTAGTATTCTCTTTACTGTAGTGTAATGAGATTCCTTACGATCAGATTGATATCTTGCACAGACACAGACTGCAAATTAAATGTATGGTCTGCTTGCAGTAAGGTATAATAATGACCCTATTATTCCTCTATCATTGTTTGATTTATTTTCCTTCAAAATTCATCTTTATCTATTTTCATCTTTATTTTAATTAATTGATGACTAGCACTATCTAATCCATACTTTTTAATTATATTCTTTAAGTACTTTGATTGATTTAAGAAGATTCCACTTTTAAATTATTGTACTTGCAGTCCTAGGAAATATTTTAGTTCCCTCATTAAGCTCATTTGAAATTTAGATTTCATTAGTTCTGCAAATCTTTCACAAAGCTTATCATTAGTGCAACCAAATATAATATCATGAACATAGATTTGCACTAGCAATATGTGTTCCTTATGCTTCTTTAAGAACATAGTGGTATCCATCTTACCTCTTTCAAATTTATTATCACAGAAAAAAGTTGAGAGAGTTTCATACCATGTCCTAGGTGTTTGCTTTAGCCCATATAATGTCTTATCTAACCTATATACATGCTCCGGATATTCATAGTCCTCAAAGCCAGGAGGTTGTTCAACAAACTTTCTCTTGCACCTTTCCATTTAGGAATGCACTTTTTACATCCACTTGATAGACGTTAAATCCTTGGTATGCTGCATAGGCAAGGAACATTCTTATGGCTTCTAATCTTGCTACAGGTGCAAAGGTTTCATCAAAATCAATTCGTTCTTCTTATGAGTACCCCTTAACAACTAATGTAGCCTTGTTTCTCACAACTGTTCCATTTTCATCAGATTTGTTTCTAAACACCCATCTGTATCCTACAACTGGATAATTTTTGGGTCTTGGTGTGAGATGTCATACCTCATTTCTTTCGAACTCATTTAGTTCCTTTTTCATTGCATCCACCCAGTTTGGATAATTTAGAGCTTCATTTACTACCTTAGGTTCTATTTCAGATATGAAATAGGCAGACAAACATTAAGTATTTGTTGCTCTTCTAGTCTGCACAGATGCATTCTTATCTCCTATTATGTCATCCTGTGTATGTGCCTTAATCCATCTTCCTTTGTCTTGTTCATTAGATTCTAGTTGTTGTTGAGGTTGTTCTTCTGCCTCTACTGCTGTGTTATTATATGGAGATGACTCTTCCTTGTTTGTAGTATTAATGACCTCTTCTATAGCCTCTTTATTGCATACACATTCCTCATCAAATACATTTGCATCCCTTATGAATGTTTCTTTTTCATCAAACGATACATGAACTGACTCCTCAATAGTCTGTGTTCTTTTATTGTATACTCTAAATGTTTTGCTGTTTGTTGAGTATCCTAAGAAGGTTGCCTCATCTTCCTTAGGATCAATTTTTGTAAATAGTTTTTATCATTGTTGTGTATATAGCAAATGCATCCAAAGTCATAAAAGTATTTAACACTTGTTGTCTTTCCTTTCCACAATTCATAGGGGTTTTCTTATAAAGCTTGTGAAATGTACAACTATTCTGAGTGTAGCAAGCTGTGTTAACTGCTTCTCCCTAGAAAATTTTAGATAAGTTTGCATTGGAAAGCATTGTTTTAGTTGCCTCTATAAATGTTCTATTCTTTCTCTCAGTCACATCATTTTGTTGGGGTGTTCTTGGTGCTGAGAAGTTATGTTTAATTCCATGATCATTGTAGTAGACATCTATTCCTGTCTGATCAAACTTAGTACCATGATCACTTTTAGTTATGATTATTTCTATTCCTTTTTCATTTTGGATCTGTCTAAGGAACCTTGTCAGCAGACTGCATGTTTCACTCTTTTTATGTCTGATCAAACTTAGTACCTTGATCACTTTTAATTGTGATTATTTCTATTCCTTTTTCATTTTGGATCTGTCTAAGGAACCTTGTCAGCAGACTGCATGTTTCACTCTTTTTATGTCTGATCAAACTTAGTACCTTGATCACTTTTAATTGTGATTATTTCTATTCCTTTTTCATTTTGGATCTGTCTAAGGAACCTTGTCAGCAGACTGCATGTTTCACTCTTTTTATGTCTGATCAAACTTAGTACCTTGATCACTTTTAATTGTGATTATTTCTATTCCTTTTTCATTTTGGATCTGTCTAAGGAACCTTGTCAGCAGACTGCATGTTTCACTCTTTTTATGTAAGAATATTACCCAAGTATATCTGGAGTAATCATCTACTATAACTAAAGTGTACCTTTTTCTGTTTAAGCTTTCCATCTCAACTGGACCAAAGAGATCCATATGTAACAGTTCAAGAATCCTAATTGATTCTAAGGAATTTAAGGATTTAAAGCTTGTCCTAGTCTACTTTCCTTCCTGACATGGTCTGCATAGTTTATCCTTTTTAAATTTTATTTGAGGGAGTCCTCTTATTAGATTTTCCGAGGATAATCTTTTACTTGGCATGTATCATAAGTAAATGACACATCATAATTTTAATCACACAATTGACTAATTGATAATAGATTATGTTCTAAGCCCTTAACATAAACAACATCTCTAAGATTAAAGAACTTGTACCAAAGGTTCCATAACCTTTAGTTGTACCTGTCTTTCCTCCTCCAAATATGACAAGAGGTTCTTGTTCTTTTCTGAAATCTTCAAGGTTGGATTTGTTTCCTGTCATGTGTCCTGAGAATCCACTGTTCAAGTACCATATGCCTTTTTGCTTTTCCTGTAATTAAAGCATGGAGAGCTTGTATATGGTACCTATTCATTTCAGTCCTTATTGGTTAGTTTTTGGAATCTACACTTGGATTATCTTCTTGTGTGAGTTCCAGCATTCAAACGATTTTGCCACAGGTAAAGCAGTAGACTTTCAGTCTTATGCTTGTTAGTGGTCTGCTCCACTTAGCCTACTACTCTTGGCATTAACAAGTGTGTCTCGAATATGGTTTTCTCCAAGTTGATCTTGAGAAGTTATTCCATACAGAGTAGTTAGATGTATGTTGAGCTTCATAAGGCCTTTCTCTTAATTTCATTTTAGAGTCTCTTGCTTTCTGCTTCTTATTATATTTATCATAAGCATGTACTTGTAATCTGCTCCAATTCCTTTGAGGTTGAGCAGTAGATATCCTGCTTTGTAGTAGAGATCTCTTCAACATATTGTTCTTTCTCAATACTGTTGGTGCAGCTGAGCTTTTGCTGTTTTGCATAGTTTGTGCAGGAGAGCGTTAGCTCTTATGCATATATGCTGTAGTAGAGACATTCTACTTCTGCACAAATTTTGTTGTGGTCTACTCAAATTCCTTGGTAGTGACCTTTTTATCTGCATTGTTGTTTAACCAGTCATTGTATCCCAACCCAGTTTTATCATGGGAGGATTGACCTGTGTTGATCAGTTTTTGCAGATCTAAGGTCTTGTCATTCCAGGCATCTACCTGCTTTTGAAGCTTAGTGTTTCTCAATGTAAACGTTTCCACTACTATATTGAGAAGTTTCACTTTTTCATTTGCTTCCTTCAGATTATCTTGAGCATTGATTAGACTATTATTAGTCTCTTTATTTAAATTGCATTTCTCTTTGAAAATTACAATTTGCTTAAGATTTTCTTTATCTTCCTTTTAACGAGAAATAAAGCTTTCAAAGCTTTCTAGGGATTTGAATATTTGATTTAAACATTTTCTTCCAACCATCTCTAGATCCCAGTCTTCTCTGGACCAGAGGAATTTTGGTCGTTGTACTTATCTTTTTGAATCCTTTGGATCTAGCATTATTGGAACATTTGGTTCATCTAGGACAATGTTTTGCATCCTTTCATCAATTGAGTTGAGATGTGCAAGCATTCTTAGCTTCCAGTGGTTGAACTTGTCGAAAAAGCAAGTTGGAGGTTCTCCACTGTTAGGATATTTGGGGAATTTTGGTGGTGCCATTGTTGATGATAATCTTCACACAAACAAACTATTAGTAACGTCTTTGCAAATAGAATATGTGACTTTTTCTTTCCAATAACTGTTAAGTCTGGAAAGTCAGGCTCTGATACCAATTGTAAGGTTCGAGTTTCAACCAAGAGGAGGGGGGGGGTGAATAGGTTGTATAAGACTTTAATAATCTTTTTATGTAGAATACTAATTTTGTGCAGACTATTGTTCTATGCAGACTACTGAGGTATTCTACAGATGACAATTGGTAGTCTGCAGATAACAATCCCTCTATTTGTATAGAAATTGATGTAACAAAACTTAGATGTACTAGTTGTATTGTAGTAAGTGTGTTTAGTCTAGAAGTCAAGTAGGTAGTTGCAGTCTAAGTTAGATGCTAATGAGCAAACAGTTATAGATGTATCAGGATCATGCAACCCACCAGATACAGACTACTACAAACAAGCGTTGCAACAAAAACTGGGTGCAGACTATGGTTGTAGTATAGGATACAGACTAGAGTTGTAACAGAGACTGGGTGTAGACTAGAAGTTGCAGCAGATTGGATTATAGTAGAGATGATTGCCAGGGTTGGGTCAAAGGTTTGAAGTCAGCTAAGTGAAGATTTGAGTTAAAGTAGCAACAGCACAAATTCTGGGGATAGTGGACTGCCAGCATCAGGAACGAGATGGTGGGAAACACTAGTGGCAAAGTGTCATTCCAGGAACAGTTTGTTGTCTACCATAGGTTCGTTCCTTGAGCCTTTAAAAAGGAACCGATTAGGCTTGTTGAAGAATGCTGCTGAACAAGGATTGAAAGGAAAAGAGTGCAAAACAATCTAGACATTAAGAGATTACTCAAGAAAGCTAAATCGTGAAGATACAATTGAAAGTGTTACTAGTCTGCAGAAGAACAAATCTTGCAGCAGAGCCCAGAATTTGGATCTGTGCAAAGCATCTAGGTTCTTTGTCTTTTGTACAAGTTAGACAACTTGTAAAAAGAAAGTTTATTGTAAGCTCAAACGAAGGAGATAATGATACTCACCTTTTGGCATGACTACACTGGTCACCAAGGAAAGACTGGACTAAGCTCTTGATCATCATTTGATATCGAGTGTCTGAACCAGTATAAATAGTGTGTCTATTTATTTCTTTCATTACATTGATATTTAGAATTGCTTCTAATAAATCCTCACAGCCAAAAAGAGATAAACTCAAAGAGTTACAAATCTCTATTGCACACAACCAATTGTCATCTGGAGACTACCTGAGTAGTCTGCATAGAACAACAGTCTGCATAAAATTAGTATTCCGGATAAAAAGACCATTAAAGTCTTAAACAACCTATTCACCCCCTCCCCCTCTAGGTTGAAACTCGAACCTTACAATTGATATCAGAGCCTGACTCTTCATACTTAACGGTTATTGGAAAAAGAAGGTCACATATTCTACTTGCAAAGAAGTTACTAACAGTTTGTTTGTGTGAAGATTATCATCAACAATGGCGCCACCAAAGTTTCCATAATATCCTAATAGTGGAGAACCTCCAACTTGCTCTTTCGACAAGTTCAACCACTCGAAGCTAAGAATACTTGCTCCTCTCAACTCAATTTGACGAAATGATGCAAGACATTGTCCTGGATGGACCAAATATTCCAATGATGTCAGATCCAAACGACTCAACAAGAGCAGTACAATGGCCAAAATCCCTCTGATCCAGAGAAGACTGCGATCTAGAGATGGTTGGGAGAAAAGCTCTAAATAAAATATTCAAATTCCTAGATGACAACATGTTTATCCTTTGTTCTTGATTTATTCTCATACTTGCTAGTCTCCAGTTCATTCTGATACCAATTGTAAGGTCCAAGATATAACCTAGAGGGGGGGTGGGGGTGAATAGGATAATTCAAATTTTAACAATTTTATGCAACGGATTAAGATTTTGCACACCACTGTTCTATGCAGACTACCCAAGTAGTCTGCAGCTAACAGTTCGAGGTCTACTGTAGAGATTCTAATTCTTGAAATTTGTCTCTGTTTGGCTCTGAAGATTGAGTTCTAACAGTTCTAAATATCAAACAATAAAAACAAATAAAGAGATATAGTATTTTTACTGGTTCAGACACTTGTCATCAATTGATAAGCAAGTCCTTCATCGCAAAGCTCTTACTAAGCTCGCTCTTTAACTTGCAAATCTTGTTCGCATCCTTGCCGACAATGAGCATATCATCGCGTACAACAGTAAATGAGTCAAACCTTTTGTACCATTGTCGAGGAGCTTGCTTAAGGCCATATAAGCTCTTCCTCAGACGACATACCAAATTCTCCTTGCCTCTAACCGCGAATCCTTCAAGTTGCCCCATGTAGATTTCTTCCTCCAAATCACCATGAAGGAAGGTTGTTTTCACATCCAGCTACTCGACCTCCAAGTCCATGCTAGCTATGAGTGATATCACAACCCGGATAGATGTCATTTTGACCACAGGCGAGAATATCTCTTCGAAATCAATACCCTTCTTCTGCTCGAAACTTTTCACAACCAATCTTGCCTTGTAACGTGGTTGTAGTTTTGACTTTCATGCTTTAGTTTAAAAACCCATTTGTTCTTCAAGGCTCTCTTCCTCTTGGGTAATTGGACCAGTTTGTAAGTATGGTTGTTATACAAGGTGATAGAAATGTGCAATCCCTCAACTTGTATAGAAATTGATGAACAAAACTTAGGAGTATTAGCCTGATGTTGTAAGAGTGCTAAACTGGAAATTAGGTAGGTAGTTATAGTCTAGGTCAGATGCTGGAGAGCAGATGGCCTTAGATGATGTACATTATGTAGGCCACAAGATGCAGACTACTATAAAAGATTTTGGCTAAGCAATTAAGATATGCATGGGCAATAAAAGACTTGCAAATGCTTCAAGATCTAGAATTGAACTTGCATACAAGGACCAATATAGCAATGTATGAAGTGCATCACATCTGGGTGCAGACAAGGTTACAGTAGAGACTGGGTATAAAAGAGATCTCACAGTACTGAGTGCAGAAGAGGTCTCACAGTACTCAGTGCAAACTAAGGTGCAGCAGACTGGAGTGCAGTAGAGATGGTTGCTGGGGTTTGGGTCAGAGGTCTGAGGTTCAATCAAATCGAAGATTTGAGGTTCAGAGTGTGATAGTATAAGGATCTGGAGTAGGTGAGCTGTCAACATCAGCAGAGACTCACATGTGACAAGCTGCCACATCAGATAGTGTACACAAGTCACGGGTTCATTCCCTTAGCCTATAAAAGGGGATCATTGAAGATCAGTGAGTAAGGCTGTTGAACGAGTGATTGAAAAAGGAAGCGTGCAAAAATAATCAGAGATTCAAAGATTATTTAAGTGAGTTGAATCGGAAAGAAGACAGCAAGAAAGTTCACTAGTCTGCATTGAAGAACAGAAGCTATAATAGAGTCCAGTGAAGGATCTGCGCAAGGATCTAGGTTCTTCACCTTTTGTACAAGTTAGCACAAACAAGAAGATAGTGAACTCACCTCTTGGATTGACTAAACTGGTCACCAAGGAAAGACTGTACTAAGCTCTCGATTATTAATTGATAACGAGTGTCTGAACTAGTATAAATCTTATGTTCTTTATTTGTATTCATTGCTTGATACATTTAGAACTGTTAGAATTTGATCATTACATCAATACAGAGACAAACTCATACAGTTTGAGTCTCTGTTGCAGACTATCTTAGTAGTCTGTATGGAATAGTAGTGTTCAAAGTTTTTAAATCCGCTACAATCCAAAAGCAATATCTTGGATCAACCTATTCACCCCCCTCTAGGTTGAACCTTTGGACCTAACACAAGGATTTTATCTCATCCCACATAGCTTTCCACCATTGGTCCTTGTTGCGACAGTCCTGGACTTCGTCAAAACTTTCTGGTTCGCCTGCATCAGAAAGCATAACATACTCACTCCTTGAGTATCTTGTTGATGGTTGACGTTCTCTTGTTGAACCTTAAGACCTAACAATTGATATCAAAGTCTGACTTTCTCGTCCTAAGAGTTTTGGAAAGAAAAGGTCATTTTTTTTAAACCTGTAAAGAATTTACTAATAGTTTATTTTGAAAAGAGAATATGGCTCCACCAAAGCTGTCAAAATGTCCCAACAGCTGAGACCCACCAACATGTTCTTTTGACATGTTCAATCATTGGAATTTAAGGATGCTTGTACATCTTGATTTAATAGATGAGAGAATGCATGACATCATCACTAATGGACCATACATTCCAAAGATGCCAGATCCAGTAGATGTAACCAATGAAGTAAACAAACCAAAATCTCTATGGACAAGAGAAGACTGGGATCTGGTACTAGTAGACAGAAGAGCAAGGAATCAGATATTCAAAGCTCTTGATGACGATATGTTTGAAATGAAATAGTGGTTCATACAGCCACTGTAAAAGGAGGCATGAGACGCTCTACTGCTCAGAAATGAAGGGACAAATGAAATATGGGAGAACAAGAAAGATGTTTTGATGCAGCAGTATGATTGGGTCTCAATGAGATCAGATGAGAACTTGACCAGCTTTTATGAAAGGTTTAATGTTCTCATCAACAATCT
The DNA here is from genome assembly GCA_001925005.1 of Drosera capensis. Lineage (NCBI taxonomy): Eukaryota > Viridiplantae > Streptophyta > Magnoliopsida > Caryophyllales > Droseraceae > Drosera > Drosera capensis. The sequence goes on from LIEC01012406.1 coordinate 99,881, forward strand.
CAAAATTTTAGGAAAGACTTTCGATAATAAGGAAGTCAACCTAAAGTTTATGAGATCGCTTGGTGAAACCTGGGGAACAAAAACAACAGCAATAAGAGAATCCAGAGATCTTGCCAAGATGTCTCTAGCACAAATATATGGATTGCTGCATACTTACAATCTAGAAGTTGAGTAGAAGAGACAAATAGATGAGGCTAGGAAGAAAACTCTTGCCTTCAAGGCTCAAGAGAAAATCCTGAGGTCAATGGCAGAGGAGGAATCCTAAGGTCAATGGACTTCAGTATGCACCTAACTACTCAGTGTGGAACAACATCTCCAAGACAACATGGAGAAGGCCACACTTGAGGCATACCTGCTCATGCCAAATACAGCAAAAAAGGTGGAGAAACTCAAGCAGACCACCCAGAGCTGTAAGACCAAAGGTCTACTGTTACACCTATGGTAAGCTTAGCCACAAGTCCTTTGAATGTTGGAATTCTCACAAGAAAATAATTCAAGTGTGGTTTCCAAAGGATAACGAATGAGGACCCATATGAATGGGTACCATGTACGAGCTCTCTATGTTTTAATACAGGAAAAACAAGACGAAACATGGTATTTTGACAATGGATGCTCAGGATACATGATTGAAAACAAAACCATTCTTAAGGACTACAGAAAGGAATAGGGATCCCTGGTCATCTTTGGTGGAGGAAAGGCAGGTACAACTAAAGGATATGGAACCCTTGGTATAGGTTCCTTAATCTTTAGAGATGTAACTTATGTCATGGGATTAGAACATAACTTACTATCAATTAGTCAGCTATGTGACAAAAATTATGATGTCTCATTTACTGATAATTCGTGCCAAGTAAGAGACAAAGTGACACAAGAAGTCAAATTAATAGAAATCAGAAAAGGAAATATTTATGTAATAGATTTTAACTCATCACAGTCAAAACAAGTAACATGTTTTTACACAAAAGATGCTGAAGACACAAACTTGATATGGCACAAAAGATTAGCTCACCTTAATTTCATGACTGTAGCCAAATTATCCGGGTTAAAGATCGTCTAGGGTTAGGGTATGTTCCAGTTGATACACACCGCGATGGGAGGCCAGAAAAATATAACGCATGTTAAACCGAGGATCATAACCTTCATATATATATATATATATAGTGGTTCTTAACCCTAATCAGCCTATTATCAATTAGGATCAAACTCGTGGGTATCTACATAATTATGCCCTATATTTTATAAGACGACATATTAACCCACTTAATATTAATATCCGTAAGACCACCAATATTTGGGCCAAATCGCAAGATAGCACATAATATACAATTAATTCGTATACTTAAATTATCCATGTATATATAATATGAGTCTATTAATCCAACAGTTGATCTTTAGTGCGGCTAGAAACGAAGTGTAATCTCATTATTCTTATAATGGATGATACAAATTTTCCCAATTTGATTTTCACATATTTTTATCCTATGTTCCTTTTTTACTTATTCCTTTTTCTACCAAAAATCTAACATATTCACACTTAGCTAACTTAACATATTCACACTTAGCTAACTTAATAGCACTGCATTTACGATCTTTTCTGAGACTGGCTCACACCTTCAAAGTCCTTTCTTCCTTTAATTCAATTCCCTCATCAATCAGTCATCTAATTTTTCAGAGCCTCAAACCAAGAGTGAAATAGTTCATCTTGTAATCTGATATTGTTGTTATTGTTGATATTGTTGCAATTGCAATGTTGACAATCAGATCATCATGGACACCGTCGATGGCGTTGACAGTGGTAGTGGTCATAAGTTTTTCAAGTTTCAACGTTCTGAATGCAAAGAAGGCTCCCTCGTCGACTCCGGTTCCTGTTTCGGGATCGCTGAGTGTGCCAGCGCCGGGATCTGGACCGGTGTCCTCGATCGTGCCAGGGCCGGCGCCTGGACCATCAGGGCCGGACTGTATAAGTATCCTATCGAATGCGGTAGATTGTCTTGATTATCTGAGTCCTGGAAACACTTCGTCTAATCCAGGAGCTGCTTGTTGTAACGAGACCAACCAGGTGTTGAACGTTGACGGCGGAGCGTATTGTTTCTGCGAGTTGCTTGCGAACCCTGACTCGTCGCCGCTTCCGGTGAGCGTCACTCAGGCGTGGAAGCTGCCCAACCGGTGTGGGATTTCGGGCTCTCCTGCCGCCTTGTGTAGCCGTAAGTTTGGTTCACTGCGTATGTCTTGTGCTCTGTTTTCTTGGGTAGTTTGTGTTGTGGTGGTTTTTGTTCTTTTAAAAGCCAAATCATGGTCTGTTATTTCCATATGGTAGTCAGATAATTTTTGCTGAAGTTGATCACAGCCTAGGATAATAGTTACTGAAAATACATTATAGAGGAAAAAGAATTTAATTTTTATTAGTTTCTCATATTTATTTGTTGAGCTTTAATTATGTTTGCGATTGATTTATTATTCCTTCTATGCGTGTCACAATTGCGTTTTTTCTTGTTGGTTGTTCAAATTTTTCTGGTTTTCTAATTCTCGAAAAGGTGAAGAGATGAAATCTCCCTTAACCCGACTGAATCATAATATAGTCTATGTGCACTCGTCATGAGTCCTCTTACAATAGTCATGAGTCCTCTTACAATAGAAAGTATGACCACACGAAATTTATCAAAATGTGTTTGATCTGACTGTCTTTCTAAACTTGTTTATTTTGGTTGTAGTTATCGGAGTACATGTCACAACACCTCCAGGGATCTCACTTACGCCGCCGCCGCCCCCGAGTAAAACCCCCCGCGTCAAACCCCCCCGTAAGACTCTTGGCTTCTGTCTCTGTTCTTTGCCTTCTTAGACTTATAGTACAATCCACTAGCGTATGATGTTATGATATTGGAAACCTGTAGTGTAATGACCTTTTCTTATCTTGGAAAAATTTAGCTAATACACTGCCATTTACTAAAGCCGGTGCAAGATACAAAGAATTAGACATCAAGGATCAATGTATAAGCTTGATGTTTTTGGAGTGTGTTACTGACGAATTCAACGGTCTTCTGTGGGAATTTGAAAGGAAACTTGTGTTTTCTTCTATGTTTATTTTTTATCTGTTGGAATAATTCATTTTTATACCCTTCTTGCGATGGCCTTTGATCTTTAAAATCCGCGATAGAAAGCTCATGCCTACGTTACGGTAGAAATTCCACCGGTATGCTTTGTTGAGGGAGCACATCAGGTACTTAAGTGCGTGTATCACATATGTGTACTACGTAGAATAGAGTTCAAAAGCTATCCTTTACCCTTCTGTTGTTATGTGCATATCTCTTACTGATTTATTCTATTGTGCCCTGGTTTGCCACAGTGCGTTCTGTTTATATATGCTTATCACTTGGTGCTTTTTTGGTGATTATATTCTTGTTATGAATCATTGTGGGTAATTGCTACTCACCCCCCACACACCTCACCCCCATATACAAATGAAGGAGAATAGTGAAGTAGGGGGGGATCATTATGACGCTAATCGAACAACATATTTTTGCACAGCACCAGTGAACCCACCTTCTCCTCCAGCTCCACCACCTCCACCACCACCACCACCTCCACCACCTAGTGGAGCATCAGCCACGAGCATCGGACTCTTCACTCTGGCATTCTCAGTCGCCTCGGCGTTGTCGCTCTTGTCATCTCACATGTTCTTCTAAGGATTCCTGATACCGTGGTGTCTGTTTTTGTTATCTAATACATGACCATATCCCATTGTTTTAGTGGTGTAATAATATATACAGTGTCGCTCGATTCGGAACGATTCGGGACTATTCGGATAGTGAATCGGTTTGGTTAAAAATAAAACGGTTCGATTGATTCGAATCGAGTCAGTTCGATTTATCGAACCATGTTATTTTATCCTAAACTATATTGAAAAATTATTTTGAAAAATGAAGATTTTATGTGATGATGTTTATCAAAAATTCAAGATGCATTCCAGATATAAACCAAAGGCTCCTGCTCACTGCAGGATCCGAGAAATAATTAATAGGTTCACGATTAAAGACAAGAGTCGTTCCTTATTATAGAAATTCACTAATTATTACATTGATCAAAACAATTCAAGGCCGAACCCGAATTAACTTCATCCGAGACTGAAAAACTTGTCTTTTTTGGCTCAAGTATTTCACATGCTCCAGACAATGATAAAACATAAAGGTAGGGGATTATTTTTTGATATTGTTTAGGATAAAATAAACATCAAGGTCTAAACAATGTACACTAAATTTATTTAAAGTAATTTTAAATGTAATAAATAAATTTTAGGGGATTATTTCTGATAAAGGGGGTTGAATCGTCCATTTTTTTAAAGTAAAGTACACTAATTTGTCCTATTTAAAAGATGAGGGAGGTTTTATGTCTTAATAGGGGGATTAAGTGTAAAACCACAAAACTCAGTAAAAAACAATTCAGTGAATGCTCAACCAAATTATATCGATTGTTAGGTATAATTGCTGAGATTACTGAAAATGAAAACCACAAGCTGAAAGCATAAAACCGAAAAAACAAAGGAGGGACAAACAAGGTCTGCAACTCGATACCTGTAAAAGCCACAAAACTCCAGTAAACATCACTGAACACCATTAACCTCCACTAAGCTCCATTAACTTCCACTAAGCTCCATTAAACCCCACTCAAGATCCACTTACGATCCACTCAAGGTCTCCCATAAACACAAAGAAATGAGCAACGTGACTTCAGCAATAAGAGGTAAACATCTTGAGGAGAACAGCGACAGTAGCAGAGACAAAGGGGGTAAGCGTTTCATTTTCGTATAACATCATAAGGGTGTAGATCCATTTCTATGAAATATGTTCTTGTATTGTAAATAACTAGGAAGCACCACAACTCTGCACCATTTGATTGGAATTCGATCAAAGCCAATCCCGAACACCATCTGAACCTTAACTAGTCACAATGATACACGAGATCTTCACCTAGAAATTACCGATGTAATGCAGCACACCCGAACCACACGAGGCCGTTGAAATAATGCTTGAAACTTGTAGAATGCTCAGTCCCGACCTAGTTCAGCACCCCAACCTTTGCTAATCCAGATCTGGCATGACCGACCCTCGACAACACCCCTCCATGCCGGAAACAACCATAGCCTCACACGAATTCGGGAACCAAGGTCGGGTCGACCACCCTCGTTAGGCAACGACGACCCCGACCCTACCTTGTCCTCGCCACCGTCGTCAACGGGAAGAGCCGCCTTGCCGGAGTCCCCGACGACGCCCAAGCTTTCGTTGTAATCGATTTGGTGTCGAATTGGTGTCGATTCGCCCTCATCGTCTTTCACCATCATCCATGAGTTAGCGGACAGCCGCCCCCAGCCGTGGTTGAGAAAAGCCGACCATTGGCAACCCGGATCGTGCTGCCGTCGGTACCCTTCGCCCGCCGTGACAGCGGGATGATTTCGGGCTCTTGCTCGGGTTCTGGGAGGAAAGAAAAAAAAAAACATAGAAAGGGAGATTATTGCAATAATATGTTATGTACAGTTAGTTGTACATAAGACGTTAATATTTAACGCTTAATTGTGTTATAACGTTATTAATATTATGAAATTATAATAGGTACGAACGCTACGAAGGAGCAGTAATAAGGTTGTGACTGCCTAAAGAATTTTCCTGATTTTAATAAAATGACGAGGTAACACACATCGTTACCTTAAATGAAACGCTTGGGTGTGCCTGACAAGATATGCGTTTCATGTTTGATCACATAATTTGCATGTACTTAAAGAAATAAAATCCTAATATATTGGATTGTTTTGTATGTAAATTGCATACCTAGAAGGGTAACGATGGAACCTTTAGAATATTATAGAATATCACAAAATTTCTGAATTTCTGAATATTAGTTGCTCATAATGCGTGATATTCTGTGCTGATTGGTTATTATTTTGTAACAAACCATCAATCCTTAAAAATCAAGCAAACGTTACAAAATATAACACTTATGAAATGCCATGGTAGTCACCTGCTATACATGGATTAATGTGATTAATTTCTTATTCTATGTCTGCAATCATGAATTACAAACACCATGGTTATCCCGTGTTATACATGAATTAATATTATTAATCTCATGTTACAATGCCAGAAAATCCTGAAATGCCGTGACAGTCACCTACTGTACATGAAAATTAATGTAATTAATTTCATAAGTGCATTCTTGAAAATCCTGAATACAAGAAATGCTTGGGAATTCTGATTACCCTGAACATATCAAAATTCTGATTAATGACTATAAATGAGAGAGTTACGGATCCGGAACCAGCCAGGAAGAATTTGTGATAATTCCCTTCGCGTGCACGTAGTGACATCAATTGATTGTCGTAATTGGTTATAATTAATCATTAAGAGTCTTCTGGAGAGACAATCCTGTTTGTTTATGTGTTATTAGTATGACCATACTAGTAAGATATTAAACTCCTGCTGTAACTCCTCTCATATCAACAACCTGTAAACCTATGAGAATCAATACTATTTGACATAAAATACATGTAAAACATGTCATTAACCTGTAAAAGTCAAGAAAGACAGAACGACATGACGTACAATACATACAAAGCCTTAAACTAAAGACGAATGATAACAAGACAAGGCTTAACCGGATCGACTTGAGTTATTTTCCTGTACGTATTGATACGTTCCTGCTTAGCATATGAATGTTGCGTGTTGCGTGCATTACATCCTGTTTGTGCATGGGAAACGCATGATATAATAAGCATGCCGGACCCCCGGAATGGGCGTGTATCATGTGTTACTGGGATTTCGAACTCACGATTACATGTTCGTTTCAGGTAACAGAGAAACATGGAATTGACAGTTATGTATGGAACGGACCGTTATGTAACGATAATATATAAAATCGGATTACTGCAATGTATCGCTTATATTTCTGAATAATTCGATTTCTTGTAATGTAAGACTTATAAGTTGGATATTTCTTATTGTTGTCCTATGTATTTGATACTTAAGCCCCTTGTAATCAAGACGCCTTGTTTCAAATGGAATTTGGAGCAGCGGTAACACCACGTGTCTGACAGTTATTTGACTGAAATCTTGGGGCGTTACAGAATGGTATCAGAGCATGGGTTTACGGAAGGAACATGGGATAATAGTAAGGAAACAATCCAAGTGTCGGGAATTGATGATTTGGGTGATATGTTCTTGGCATGATTTTAAGTGACCACTTGTGCTGGATAATTGAATGATTCTAGTTACTGATGTACGAATAATAATTCGCAGGTTAGGAAAAAGGAAGTCTAGCATGATATCACCACAACCAGCGTGGCAAAGGACTCCACGTCTTTCACCGTGGGGATGCTTACGTGAGCATCTAGAAAAGACGCTAAAAGTCATTAGGGCATTGAAGAGGATCTATGACCCGTTAAGACACCCAATCTATCAGGCAGCAACTATATTACACACTTTGCCACGATATAAAAGATTTTCAAGGCATCACACTAAGTATGATAATCTTTTGGTGAATGGTGAACCCAATAGGGAAGACTATTTTGCTAATGGAAAGTGGAAGATGAACGGAGAAAATATGTCAAGATATTTGGAGTTATGATGTAAATCAAGAATGGGGACATCCGAACTATGAGGAAAACCTCAGGAAGTATCAACAAGAGGAGAGGCTTGTTGGAAGACTACCGTAACGGATGGTCCTAGCATCACGAATCTGAAGATAAACCTTAATGCTTAAGTCGTGCATGAGATTTTGGGTAGCTTGTAATAAACGATTATCGTGAAAGTTGTACTCGAATCTTTGGATGTTAAGCACTATTTCTGTTGATTACGTGATGATTAATAAAAGTTGTTTCATTTTCGTGAACCTTGATTTGCTTGAGTAATACCTAGTTCTTGACATGTTTCATTCCCGAGCCTGTTGTGAAAACAAGTCCTGAGCCTGACATGAATAATATCAACCTGAAAGAAAGTATGCTAGACTTTAAGCAGTATGTTATTTCAGTCATGAAAGCGTACCCCAAAATGCCTTGGACGTAGTTCAAAACCAGAATGCTCCGTCTGTTGAGCACGGAGAAGAGGTGGAACAACAAGGCTCTCCTACTGGATCAATAGGATTTGTACATATGCCATCCAATGCACAACCTGTGTTGGGTGATCCACCTGCCCCTGTGAGTGCAGCTCCTATCGATGCACCCTTGGTAGACGCTATCCAAGCTCTGGTGGGTGAGTTAGCAAAGAAAGCACAAAAGGAAACCGTAGAACAAGGGACGGATGGTGATAAATATCTCCGTCGCTTAAATGCCACCGCCCTAAGGATTTTAGCGGTGAAGGCAACCTGACAACCTTGGAAGACTGGCTCAGAAGTTTCGAGAAGCTACTCAATGCGGTTCAGTGTCCTAATCATTTAAGGATCACTTTTGCCTCATATTATCTCGAAGGCGAAGCTGATGCTTGGTGGAGCACTGCAGAGGAGAGGACTAAAGAGGAAGGTTTTGGATGGGTAGAATTTAAAGCTGCAATCAGGGAAAGGTTTTAACCGGAGTCTCTTCAAGCCGAAAAGAGGAATGAATTCCTCAACTTAAAACAGGAGACTATGACTGTGGTGGAGTATGCTTCGGAATTCACGAAACTGTTGCGGTTCCAACCAGCTTTCTATACCCAAGATGCGGAAAAGTAAAGGGAATTTCTTGATGGGCTAACTTATAGGTTACGCACCGGCTTGGCTCCCTAAACTTTTGCAACCTATCAAAGGATGTACGATGGAGCGGTGAAATTGGAATGCGCTATCCTTAATCGAGATGATAATCCAGGGCAAAGCTTCAAAAAGAGAAAAGCTAGGTGGAACACCCGAGGTGGTGGATCGAGCTCGCAAGTTGCTGACAACGCTTCTAACCAGAGAAAGAAAGCACCTACAGAATCGAGTACTGATACTCGAAGGTTCTCCAAGGCACCCCGTAATCTGCAAATGACTCAAGGAGTGAGCCGAAACACCGATGGTGGTAGCCAGAATAAAACTACAAGTAATGTCAAATGTAACAGCTGTGGCAAGACTGGACACTATGCTAAAGAATGTAGGACCGCTTCTGGAGCGTGTTATCGATGCAGTGAAATGGGACATAAGGTATATGAATGCCCACAGAAGGGTGACCAACGGAGTTATAACATCGGAAAGCCGTCGGCTTCGGGTCAGTTTACGGCCTAGTCTTCAAACCCGTCGATAAATCAGAATGTTAAGGGAAAGCAACCGGCAGGACGAGTCTATGCAATGAACCCCCTAGGAGCCCCAGAAGGAGGAGCAGTTGTGACCGGTAACATTCAACTTCTGTCTCGATTTGTTTATGCGATTTTTTATTCTGGAGCAACTCATTCTTTTATTGCAAAATCACATATGATAAAGAATGAAATCAAAACCCAACCACTGAAAGAGGGAATACAAGTAGGTTTACCCACAGGTGAAATAGTGACCTGTTAACTAGTTGTCCCTCAAGCTTTAATAATGATTGGAGAGGAGGAATTTCCCGTAGATTTGATCATCTTAGACTTACATGATTTCGAGATAGTTCTTGGAATGAATTGGCTTGAAAGGCATAAAGCAGTCATGAACTGCGAAAAGAAAACAATTAAGCTACAGAGTCCAAAAGGAGGGAGATTATTTTTTCATGGGGAAGGATCAAGACCTGACTTGCAGATAATATCTGCTATGAGGGCTAGCAGATTTCTTAAGAAAGGGTGTCAAGGTTACTTATGCAGTCTCGAGTCACCGGTGTCACAAGAGCTTAGTACCGATGACATACCCGTGGTACGGGACTATCCCGACGTTTTTCCAGATGAACTACCAAGATTACCGCCAACTCGTGAGTTGGACTTCAACATTGAACTAGTGCCTGGTGCAGCACTGATCTCGAAGGCACCATACCGCATGGCCCCAGCTGAGCTCAAGGAGTTGAAGACTCAACTTGAAGAGCTGTTAGAAAAAGGTTATATACGATCTAGTGTTTCCCCGTGGGGAGCACCTGTCTTGTTTGTAAAGAAGAAGGATGGAAGCATGAGACTGTGCATTGACTATCGGGAACTCAACAGGATCACGATCAAGAACCGTTATCCTTTACCTCGAATCGACGATCTATTGGACCAACTACACGGAGCTAGTGTGTATTCCAAGATAGATCTTCGATCAGGGTATCACCAGTTACGCGTTAAAGCAGATGACATTTTGAAGACCGTATTTAGGACTCGTTATGGTCATTATGAATTCGTGGTTATGCCATTTGGTCTCATAAATGTACCTGCGGTTTTCATGGACCTGATAAACAGGGTCTTCAAGCCGTATCTGGACTGTTTTGTCGTAGTGTTCATCGATGACATTCTTGTTTATTCTCGTGATCATCAAGAGCATGAAGAGCACCTACGGATTAACTTGAAGACATTACGAGAAAATAAGCTATATGCTAAGTTTACGAAATGTGAATTCTGGTTGAAAGAAGTAGCTTTCTTGGGACATGTAATTTCTGGTGAAGGGGTTCAAGTAGATCCTAAGAAAATAGAAGCGGTTACTGAATGGTCTAAACCAACAAATGTGACAGAAGTTAGAAGTTTCTTGGGGTTAGCAGGATACTACCGAAGGTTCGTAGAAGGTTTCTCTGGAATCGCAATACCCTTGTCCAAACTTACAAGAAAGTCGACGAAGTTTGATTGGAGAGACAAATGCGAGAAAGCTTTTCAGGAGTTAAAGAACCGACTTACCTCGACTCCTATTTTGGTCTTACCTTCAGGAGAAGAGGGATTCTGTCTTTTTAGCGATGCTTCCAAGCAAGGCTTGAGAAGCGTGTTGATGCAACATGACAAGGTGATAGCATATGCATCGAGACAATTGAAGTCATATGAGGTTAATTATCCCACTCATGATTTGGAACTAGCACCGGTAGTTTTTTCCTTAAAGATTTGGAGGCATTCTCTATACGGCATTTCATGCCGTATTTACACGGATCACAAGAGTTTAAAGTATATCTTCACACAGAAGGAGTTGAACATGAGGCAACGGAGATGGCTTGAGTTATTAAAGGATTATGACCTGGATATTCAATATCATCCGGGCAAGGCTAATGTTGTAGCTGATGCTTTGAGCCGTAAGTCCAGAAGGACGGAAGGAAGTCTTAACAAGTTGATGATTTCACAAGATAAGCTGTTTGAAGACTTCTATAGGATGAACATTACAGTATTTTCTAAGTCTCATACCAGTATTCTAGGGTATATGCAAGTCCAGTCTACCTTACAAGCTCAGAAAAGTGATGGACAGATACAACAGACCAAACAAGGAGTTCAAGATGGAAAGGCACCGGGATTTATCGTTCATGAAGATGGATCTTTGAGATTCCATGGCAGGTGGTGTGTACCGAATAATTAGGAACTGAAGCGGAAAATACTGGAAGAAGCACATCAGACACCGTATTCCGCACACCCTGGAGGCAATAAGTTGTATCAAGATCTTCGCCAACGCTTTTGTTGGGGTAACATGAAACGAGAGGTTGCTGAGTTTGTAGCCAAGTGTATTACCTGTCAACAGGTAAAGATCGAGCACCAGAGACCGGGAGGATTACTACAGCCCTTGGAGATACCAATATGGAAATGGGATTCAATTTCTATGGATTTTATTGTAGGACTTCCACCTACAATTCATGGTATGAACTCAATATGGGTGATAATGGATAGACTGACAAAGTCTTCTCACTTTCTTCCCATCAAGACTTCCTGGAGTATGGATCGTCTAGCAAACATATATGTTAAGGAGATCATGAGGTTACATGGTGCTCAAAGTTCAATAGTATCTAACAAGGATATTAGGTTTCAAGCACGGTTCTGGCAAGGATTACAAAAGGCTTTTGGAACTAGATTAAATTTTAGCACGGCTTTTCACCCTGCTTCTGATGGTCAGACGGAGCGTACAATACAAATTCTTGAAGATATGCTAAGGATGTGTGTCCTTGACTTTAAGGGTTCATGGGATCATCACTTGCCATTGGTAGAGTTCGCTTATAACAATAGCTATCACGCTAGCATTGACATGGCGCCATTCGAGGCTTTGTATGGCAGGAAATGTCGATCCCCTATCTGTTGGGATGATATCGAAGATACTTTAGTAGTGGGATCGGAGTTAGCACAGGAAACCGCAGACAAGGTCAAGCTTATTCAAACCCGAATGAAAGCAGCTCAAGATCGTCAAAAGAGTCATGCAGACGTAAGAAGAAGACCACTAGAGTTTCTAGTTGGTGATCATGTGTTCTTGAAAGTTTCACCTACTAAGGGTGTCATGAGGTTTGGAATGAAAGGAAAACTCAGTCCTCGATACATAGGGCTGTTTGAAATCCTTGAAAGGATTGGTGAAGTGGCCTATGTGTTGGCACTACCGATAGGGTTAGCTGGCATTCATAATGTCTTTCATGTTTCTATGTTGAGGAAATATGAACCTGACTCTAAGCATGTAATTCAACATGAGCAAGTAAGACTCAATGAAGACCTGAGTTATGAAGAGAGACCGGAGGAGATAATAGATCATATGGTCAAAGCACTCAAACGAAGGGAGGTGTCATTAGTTAAAGTACGATGGGCTAATCATACCACACGAGAAGCAACATGGGAGCTGGAAGAAGATATGAGGAAGCGATACCCTTATTTGTTCCCAAGTAAGTTATTGTCTTTCTCGTAATTAAGTTTCGAGGTCGAAACTTCTTGAAAGGAGGGAGAGATGTAAAAGCCACAAAACTCAGTGAATAACATTTCAGTGAATGCTCAACCAAATTATATCGATTGTTAGGTATAATTGCTAAGATTACTGAAAATGAAAACCACAAGCGGAAAGCATAAAACCGAAAAAACAAAGGAGGGACAAACAAGGTCTGCAACTCCATACCTGTAAAAGCCACAAAACTCCAGTAAACATCACTGAACACCATTAACCTCCACTAAGCTCCATTAACTTCCACTAAGCTCCATTAAACCCCACTCAAGATCCACTTAGGATCCACTCAAGGTCTCCCATAAACACAAAGAAATGAGCAGCGTGATTTCAGCAATAAGAGGTAAACATCCTGAGGAGAACAGCGACAGTAGCAGAGACAAAGGGGGTAAGCGTTTCATTTTCGTATAACATCATATGGGTGTAGATCCATTTCTATGAAATATGTTCTTGTATTGTAAATAACTAGGAAGCACCACAACTGTGCACTCTTTGATAGGAATTCGATCAAAGCCAATCCCGAAGACCATCTGAACCTTAACTAGTCACAATGATACACGAGACCTTCACCTAGAAATTACCGATGTAAGGCAGCACACCCGAACCATACGAGGCCGTTGAAATAATGCTTGAAACTTGTAGAATGCTCAGTCCCGACCTAGTTCAGCACCCCAACCTTCGCTAATCCAGATCTGGCATGGCCGACCCTCGACAACACCCCTCCATGCCGGAAACAACCATAGCCTCACAAGAATTTGGGAACCAAGGTCGGGTCGACCACCCTCGTTAGGCAACGACGACCCCAACCCTGCCTTGTCCTCGCCACCGCCGTCAACGGGAAGAGCCGCCTTGCCGGAGTCCCCGACAACGCCCAAGCTTTCGTTGTAATCGATTTGGTGTCGAATTGGTGTCGATTCGCCCTCATCGTCTTTCACCATCATCCATGAGTTATCGGACAGCCGCCCCTAGCCGTGGTTGAGAGAAGCCGACCATTGGCAGCCCGGATCGGGCGGCCGTCGGTACCCTCCGCCCGCCGTGACAGCGGGATGCTCTCGGGTTCGGGGAGGAAAGAAAAAAAAAACATAGAAAGGGGGATTATTGCAATAATATGTTATGTACAGTTAGTTGTACATAAGACGTTAATATTTAACACTTAATTGTGTTATAACGTTATTAATATTATGAAATTGTATCGTAGGTACGAACGCTACGAAATAGCAGTAATAAGCTTGTGACTGCCTAAAGAATTTTCCTGATTTTAATAAAATGACGAGGTAACACACATCGTTACCTTAGATGAAACGCTTGGGTGTGCCTGACAAGATATGCGTTTCATGTTTGATCACGTAATTTGCATGTACTTAAAGAAATAAAATCCTGATATATTGGATTATTTTGTATATAAATTGCATACCTAGAAGGGTAACGATGCAACCTGTAGAATATTATAGAATATCACAAAAATCCTGAATTTCTGAATATTAGTTGCTCATAATGCATGATATTCTGTGCTGATTGGTTATTATTTTGTAACGAGCCATCAATCCTGAAAAATCAAACGAACGTTACAAAATATAACAGTTATGAAATGTCATGGTTGTCACCTGCTATACCTGAATTAATGTGATTAATTTCTTATTCTATGTCTGAAATCATGAATTACAAACACCATGGTTATCCCCTGTTATACATGAATTAATATTATTAATCTCATGCTACAATGCCAGAAAATCCTGAAATGCCATGATAGTCATCTACTGTACATGAAAATTAATGTAATTAATTTCATAAGTACATGCTTGAAAATCCTGAATACAAGAAATGTTTGGGAATCCTCATTACCCTGAACATATCAAAATTCTTATTAATGACTATAAATGAGAGAGTTACGGATCCGGAACCAGCCAAGAAGGGTGTGTGATAATTTCCTTCGCGTGTACGCAGTGGCATCAATTGATTGTCGCAATTGGTTATAATTAACCATTCAGAGTCTTCTGCAGAGACAATCCTGTTTGTTTATGTGTTATTAGTATGGCCATACTAGTAACATATTCAACTCCTGCTGTAACTCCTTTCATATCAACAACCTGCAAACCTATGAGAATCAATACTACTTGACATAAAATGCATGTAAAACATGTCATTAACCTGTAAAAGTTTAAGGAGCCGACTTTTGACATCTAAAGTTTAAACACTATAGCTGTTAAGGAATCTGAGCCTACGTGAGTCGAGACCAGGTGTAGAAAACAAGACTTCTTAAAGCACATTTTAAAGACCAAAAGGGCGAGCAGAGCCATGAACATACTAGAGTAACATCAAGACATTATTTCCTTAACATCATTTACCAGCTTTTACAGTAGTTAAATGGATTTGTAGAAAACATGGCACTAAGTATCCCATCTTCTAAGGGGAGTTACTCTCATACAGGCCAGCCTCCATGCTTGGTTGCTCACATCTTTCGGGTTTGTTTTCTCTTTTAAAAAAGAGAAATTTGATACTAGCCATCCAGATTGAATAGATAAGGGCTATGAGGATCGTTTTCTGAACTTTGCTTGCTTTGATTTCTCTCTGCAGAACCAATGTAGCACCCTGCTCCAGGATGTATCATTATAGATCACTTTTATCCTTCTGATTTCATTCTTTGCGGTTGCCTGAGAGAATTCACATCGAAATTGATTAGTGCTTGAAATTGGTCAAGCCTATTATTTTTGAGTTTGTGGTGTGTAGTCTTTATTAAGCATCGCTATCTATTATGTAATATCTCTTGTGTTGTTTTCATTTTCCTGCTTTTGAACACTGGTGAATCTTGCAGGAGAAAATATTATAAAATGTGTGTGAAGCATTGGATCCTAGACAGAGAACGCCAAAATGCCACGAGGCTGTAAAACTATGCTTCTTGACTGGGCTAGTATCAGGATGTGGGACCTCCTGAGAAATCCATCAAGTGAGCCTCAGTCATGCACTTGGTAAAGGTTTGAAAATGCTTCGGTTGTTTGCTTCGGACGCATTTGGTGGGCTTTATCCTAAAATTTTTTCTCTTGTTTTTTTCTTTTTGCCCCCCTTATTTGTGATTGCCAGATGAGTTATAGAAGGAAAGATCACTTGACTAGGCATCAGATTCAAAATCACGGAAAATTATTCAAGTGCACAGCTAAGGCTTGTTGTAACCAACTGTTCTGTGTCCAAGCAAACATGAAGAGATATCTCAAGAATGTGCATGAGCTGAAGCCTATGTGTGATGATATACAAGAGAAAAAGAAGTTTGTTTGTCAAGAAGCTGCGTGTGGGAAAGAGTTTTTGGACGAATCCAAACTGCGGAAGCATGAAGATTCACATGGCAATTCGCTGGCAGTTTCTTTTGTTTTGGCCGTCTCTTCATCTCATTTATTTTTTCTTGTTGTAGATGTGTTGGATAGATTTTTGACTGGGGTATTGCTGCTCTTTCTGGATACTATAGCATTGTATCTCTTTGCTCATCGATTTGAATATGATATTTTTGCAGTCACATTGGATTCAGTTCAAGTATTTTGTATCGGCTGTAACAAACCTTTTAGCAATATGCTTTGCCTGAAGGCTAATCTAGATTCATGTCATCAACATGTAACATGTAAGGTTTGCGGGTGTCAGCACTGTAAGTTTGATACAAGGAGATTTGGTGGGTTAAAACCCTTTTCTGATTTTTTGTTTTATTGAAGATTGAGGTGCATTTGATACATGAACTCCTAACCTATTTATAGGACTAAATCAAGGAATTATAAAACACGTTTTTGGTCAACAAATATGAATGTTCAATGATGGCCGGTGGAATGGTGATGACTGCTGGAAAAACAAACGTGTTCTTCATTTTTGGTCAAGATTAGTGGCCAACATGCTCCCCCTAATCTTGACTTGCCTCCAGGTCACGAATACCCATTAACTGACGCATAGCAGCTAACTTAACACCTGACATTGTTTTTGTCAGTGCATCAGCTTGCTGTTCTCCAATGCTCACGAACTTCACCATAATCTGCCCTTTTTCCACACACTCTCTGATGAAGTGATATCGTGTCTCTATGTGTTTGCTGCGACCATGAAACACAGGATTCTTCATAAGAGATATGGCAGATTTGTTATCCACTAAGAGGATCACTGGCTTTGGCTCAGTCTTTGTCAGTTCACTAAGCATGTTCCGTAACCAAAGAGCGTGGCATGCCGCTGCTGTGGCTGCCATGAATTCAGCCTTACATGATGACAATGCGACAGTCTTCTGCTTTTGTGAATTCCAGGACACCAAACTTTCATTCATGTAGAAAGTCATTCCACTGGTGTTTTTTCTTCCATCTTGATTATCGGCTAAATCACTGTCTGTATAACCGATAAAAACTTCTTCATGGTGTCCGCTCGTATAGATAAGACCATAATGAATTGTTCCCTTCAAGTATCTCAGAATTTGCTTCACAACCTTGTGATGCATTATGGTAGGTCTTTCCATATATCGACTTGCCATCCCGACGGCAAATGAGAGATCTGGTCGTGTGTGTAGAATATACCTGAGACATCCAACGATACGTCTATATTTTGTGGCATCCACAGAAACTCCCTCTGAATCTTTGTGTAGTCGTAGTTTAGGCTCCATCGGATACTTAGTGGCATTGCACTCTGCCATCCCGAATTGTGATAAAATCTTCTTGGCATAAGCTGACTGCTTCAGCTTTATCTATCCTTCCGTCTGCTCAACCTCAATCCCGAGGTAGTACGAGAGAAGTCCCAAATTGCTCATCTCAAATTCCGTCATCATCTGTTTCTTGAAATTCTTGACTTCTCTTGTGTTGCCTCCTGTCACAATGAGGTCATCAACATATACTCCAACAATTAGTGCTGCATCTCCTTCACCTCGAGTGTAGACGGCCTGCTCTTAAGAGCACCTCGTAAACCCAAGTTCCTTCAGGCTTTTGTCTAACCGAGTATTCCAGGCTCGTGGAGCTTATTGGAGCCCATAAAGAGCTTTCGATAACCTGTACACCAGATGCTTCTGAACTTGCATCTCGAATCCTTCCGGCTGAGTGACGTAGACCTCCTTCTCTAACTCTCCGTTAAGGAATGCTGATATGACATCCATATGGTGTACCTCCCAACTTCGATTCGCAGCAAGTGCAAGTATCACCCGAACCGTATCAAGTTTCGCAACGGGTGCGAATACTTCCTCAAAGTTTATGCCTTGTCTCTCGACATAGCCTTTAACCACTAACCTGGCTTTATGCTTAATAACCCGTCCTTCTGAGTCCTTCTTCAATTTGAACAGCCATTTCAAACCAATGGATTTATGGCCTGGTGGAAGTTCGGTCAGAGTCCAAGTGTTGTTCTTCTCAATGGACTCTAGCTCCTTCTGCATTGCCTGATACCAAGCGCTCTCAGTTGCTGCTTCTTGGTAGCAGGTTGGCTCGTCAGACTCCAACATCATCAGCTCATCTTCACCATCATCAAGATATACTTCTTCTGTGTTGGCGTAAATGTCTCTGTGTCTCTAAGACGTATAGGGCCGCTTTCCGGGGACTCCGAAACTTGTAATGGTATGCGTGAAGTAGAGATAGATGGACTTACCTCTTCTATCGTAGGTGATGAATAACCTACATTAGTAGTTGACTCTGGTGCACTTTCCGGTTCTTCTGGTTTGAAGTTTGAATTATCATATAAGACGAAATCTGAGAATCCGCCATCAGTATCTACACTCCAGTCCACCCAAGGTTCTCTTGAAAGATCGCATCCCTGCTTATATGAAGTTTCTTCAGCTGAGGATTGTAAAGGCGATGTGCCTTACACCCTTCCTCCACTCCAAGGTAAATCATGGACTAGCTCCGATCATCCAACTTCTTTGGATGTGGTACTGTCACCTTCGCATATGTTGTGCAACCAAATACTCTCAAATGCTCAAGATGGGGTTTACGGTCATTCCAAACCTCGTACGGGGTGTGCTCCCCTAACGCCTTTGTAGGAAGTCGATTCAGCAGGTACACCGCATGTTTCACGGCTTCTTCCCAGAACTCGAGAGGAACATGCATGCTCTTGAGTAAGGATCTAGCAGTGGTCATCACGGTCCGATTTCTCCGCTCCACCACACCATTTTGCGGAGGAGTATACGGTGCAGTGAAGTATCTCTGGATACCCCATTCTTCACACAGCCTCGTAAATTCTTTCGAGAGAAATTCTCCTCCACGGTCCGTTCTCAAGGTCTTTATTCTATGATTAGTCAAGTTCTCTACCTGAACCTTGAACTTCTTGAAAACAGAACATGCTTCGTCTTTTCTCTTGAGTGTATAAACCCACATCCAACGACTATAATCATCGACAATGAGAAGAAAATACGAGTATTCGGCAAGTGTGCTTGGCATGATTGGCCCACATAGATCGGCATGCAGCAACTCTAATGGCTTCTTTTCTTTGTAGGTTGCCTGGTCCGGGAAAGGGAGCCTAGTTTGCTTTGTTGTCAAACAAGCATCACAAAGCTTGTTCGGATGTGACACCTTTGGAACTCCAAACGTCATCTGCTTCTCTCCTATGAGCTTCAGTGTATGAAAGTTGACATGACCGTGTCTGGCATGCCATAACCATGCCGGATCTTCAAGACTGGCTAGAAGACAGATCGGTTTGGCTAACTCCAAACTGATCTTGTATAAGCGATTTGATGTTCTCTTCACACACATCAGCAATCTACCGTTGTCATGCACCCTCATGGCTTCTCCCACCATGTTGACTTTAACCCCAGTCTCGGTCATTTGTCCAAGACTTATGATGTTAGTGCATAACTTTGGAATATAATATACCTCATGGAGGGTATACTGGTCTCCATTCTTGCATTGAAATACGATCGTCCCTTTGCCAATGACTTGAACGTCCGAGCCATCGCCAAATCTCACCTTCCCGGTGATCCTTTCATCAAGTTCATGGAACATTTTTCGTCGTCCCGTCATATGGTTGTTGGCACCATTGTCTAGGTACCAGGTATCTTTAGTTGATGTATTCACCTCATCCTCGTGAAACGCCTGTAACACCCTTTTTTCTTTAGGCTGTATGGCGTCTCGTTGCTTAGCTTCTGCCGCTCGGTTTGAGTAAACATGAGCCCACCGCCCGTGTTTTCGCGGAGACGAGCTCTCTCCTCGAACGCCTTTAAACGTCCTATCGCCTCCTCGAATGTCATTGTCTCAATATCATAAAATTGTTCGATACCGGCAACGACTGTGAAGTACTTATCAGGTACACAGTCGAGTAATTTCTTGACTAGTGCAGCATCGTCTAGATCTGCACCAAGGCTGGAAAATCGGCTGGACATGCCACTGAGTTTTCCGGTGAACTCGTTAATTGACTCCGGTTCTTTAATCCGCAGCGCATCAAATTCACTTTTCAATGTCTGCAACCGAGCCTTCTTTACTCGATCGGCACCAAGGTACCTCGTCTTCAAGCTTTCCCAAATTTCTTTCGCCGCCTTCTTCTTTGCAATCTGAAGAAGAACATCTTCGGGAATTGCCTGGAGGATATAGGCACGCACCTTCTTATCCTTTCTAGGATTGACTTCATCTTCTTCCGCTTGTTCGAACGCTTCCCATACTTCTTGAGCATCTAGGATTGCCTCCATTTTTGCTCACAATAGCCGTCTCCCCTTTCTTTTTTTTTTCCCCTGCTCCTGTTCTTCTTCTTCCTTACTCCACCACGGCCTCCTCGTCTTCTCCTCCACCACGGCCTTCGTCTTGCTTCTACCACCACCGCTGCCCGGAAGCGTCCAGCCAGGCGTCACCAAATCCACGACGGTCGACAGTGGCGAGCAACAACGAACGGGTTCAAGCGGAGCTCGGGAAAGGATCTCGACGGCTAGCAGGAAGGTGGTTGGATCGTGGCGTTGCTCTGATACCAAATGTAAGTTTGATACAAGGAGATTTGATGGGTTAAAACCCTTTTCTGATTTTTTTATTTTATTGAAGATTGAGGTGCATCTGATACATGAACTCCTAACCTATTTATAGGACTAAATCAAGGAATTGTAAAACACGTTTTTGGTCAACAAATATGAATGTTCAATGGTGATCGGTGGAATGGTAATGGCTGCTGGAAAAACAAACGTGTTCTTCATTTTTGGTCAAGATTAATGGCTGGTCAAGATTAGTAGCCAACAAGCACCGCTTGAAGAATATCCGTAGACATCTTCGTAGTCATGAAGTTGGATCAATGGAGAGGATTAAATGTGACTTTGAGGATTGTGACCGTACCTTTTCAAAGGTAATATGAGATAACATTGTCTTTATTTATTTTTTTTTTCCTTTTTCTGGATAATAGTAGATTGAGTGTCCTTTCTCCTTGTTGGGTCAAAGTCCTGAATCACCCTTTTTTTGGTAATCTGTAAGGGTGGATTGAAGTTGGGATGAATGGTTGGTGCGGATGATTCGTGTGTCAAGGGGTAAGACGAAGATAGCTATACGAAGTATTTTGAGAACGAAATGCACGTGTATTCTAGTAAAGTACATCGAAGGCTGAAGAAGTCGCTTGTCGTATTTTAACTATGTTATTTTGAGTTATTTTGTTATGTTTTGAAGTAGTGAAATGTGATGTATATAGGTTTGCTGTTTTGTAATGGGTCTGATATTGTATTCGGTTGAGTAAAGAATGCGGGTAAGGAATGCGAAGGAAAAAGAACATTGTTAAAAGAAATTTAGAAAAAAAAAAAACAAACATTATATTTGGTCAATGCAATCATATTTATGTTGATTTAGTAGTATTTATTTTTATTATAATCTTTTATCGTGTAGTATTAATCATTATTTTGCACCAAAACGTTATTGCACATCATCGATGAAATTATTGAGTCACGAATGATCCATAGAGTTTCAAATATTATTTTTCATAAATTTGTTTTGAACACTAATAATAATAGTTTAAGTTATATATAGAAAAATTATGTATTTGCGATGGATAAAAGAACTCTTCAAAATACATATTTGATATTGCAATTGCTATATAATATTGTAACTTTCAAAAGATGGGAGAAATATATCTTTAAACAATCGAGTGATTAATAGTAGATGGATTATTTATGGCCTGTTTGATATCGTTGTAATTTTTTATTTTTTGTTTTCGAATCACTAAGTGATGAAATACAAGTGTTTATTTTTTATTTTTGTTTTCTAAATGGATGTAACAAAAGTATAAAGAAAAAAAAAGAAAGAAAGAAAAGAACAAAGTAAAAAGAAAAAAAAATAAATCGATTTTTTTTTTTGTTTTTTGTTACATCCGAATACAAGATTAAAGAATTCATAAAGTGATTTTAATTTTCATTATTATTTTTTTAATTTCTTTTACTAATTTTTGATTTTTACAATTTTAAATAACAATGCCAAATACCTCTTACTTATTGTAATCAGAAGCATAACCATAGGGTGTGTGTTTTAGGGATTAAAAAGGTGGAATATGATTAATAATTTTCCTAAAGTATTTATCTCATGTTTGTTTTTGGATTTTGAATTTCATGAAAAACGGACAAATAATCCAATCAAACTAACTAAATCCCCATATGGAGGATTAATTAGTTGGAGACCAGGGTGAGATTATTAGCCCAAGGACTTATTATCCCATGGGAATAAGATGTTTATATAGAAAATTATCTAGTTTAATCTTGTCCTTTGTTTTTGTGTGTGTGTGTGACAGTTTTGGATATTAGATTGGGCTATTTAGTAATATCCTCGGAAATTGTCATATCGCAGACAAACACAATCTAAACATTTCAATACACTTTCTAATTCTCCAGATTAATAATCTCATCATTAACGCTATGTTTGTAAAAGTGAAATGTGAAGGCAAGGGAGGGTTTTCGTGAAAAATCCACCATAAAATTAATGTTTGTGAGTTGTTAGGATTAAGGGAGGGGATAGATTTGACAGTGAAGTGGATGAGGTTGTTAAAATGAAGTTTGAAACGATTATCGAACTGTTATCAAAATTGATAAATCGAAAAAGATAAAATTGATTATTATATAGTTTGGATTTGGTTTACAAAATGAAACTAATTATTCAACCAATGATTAACTAATTAATAAAATTGTTTAGAATCGATTACCGAATCATTTAAAATTAAACATCGTAGTTATTTTATAAGATTGTTATACTTAAAGATTAAACACATTACGTTATTTTAAACCTAAATTAGCATAATATCTTTAGTATTTTTGGATATTGTCTTTACTTCTTTTGTTAGAAATGAAAATAAGAACCTTCAAGCCTACTTTCAATTATAATTTTTTTTGAATATTTTTTATTTTTTAACTAGAAAATCATTTGTTTATATATATTTTTTACTAAATTTGTTCAAATACTATTAGTATAGTTTACGTCATTTTTTTAGGAAAAATTATCCAAGATACCACTTAACAAAAAGAAAACTATTTTTTAATGTGGAAGTACCTCCTTGTAGTTTATTTCAAAATCAAATCTCCATTAAATCTTTATTTTTTTCCTATTTTGAAGATTACATCATTATTTATTTTAACTTTTTTAATATATCAATCTTGTGTTTTGTCCCCAAATCCCACTCCCCGTCTTAAACAAACCACATCTTCTACACGTGCCGCCACCATAATCGTCGTCATCAGTTCGTTTTCATCAGTTTTTCGTCATCAGTTCGTTTTCGTCATCATAATCGTCAGTTCGGTATTGGATTAAATATAATGAATTTTAGAAAACTAAATTGTGAATATGTTAACTGTATCTGAGAAAAGTAATCTTTTAATTGATTATGGAGTACTTATTGAAAATAAATTTATAGTAGGGTATTTATCAAAAATTCTTTTTTTAATCGATATATCTAATTTATTTTGCATAAACATGTGTAATACAAGTTATTTATATATAATTATCATCAAAAAAATACTTTAAACGAAACCGTAGGAAATTATTTAAAAAATGTTCAAACAAAACCGTTTAAAAATAGAAAATCAAACCGATAAACAGATTGATTTTGATTTTCAAATCGATTAGTCAATCGGTTTGGTTTTGATTTTGGATTATAAAAATCGAATTGAAAAAAAAATTAAACCTATTAACTAAAATCGACCCGATTAATGTCTTTAGAAAGGAAGAGAGGGGAGGTGAAATGTGTAAAAGACCAAATAACCTTCATCATCAAATTTACGAAAATTTCTAAATTATATGTAGGAAGGTACAAAAGAGCAAATTAATTACATTATCTTTCTTTTCAATTGAAACCCACAAAACAAATAAACTAAAATTTCCTTATAATATTTTCTGAAGTCCCAAAAAAAAATTAAAACTTATAATTTTGTAGGGAGTCCAAGCAAACCTGTAGAAAATAAACTACTAATAAACTCCATCTTAACTCTTCTTCCTTCATTTCACCCTCATTTACCTCATTATCCTTTCATTAAATTTTGTAAACAAAATTATTGTTTGATATTATTGTTTAAAATTATAAAAATCAAACTCATAACAAAAAAAAAAAAAAACAAAAATCATTTTATAAAAAATAAATTGATAGGTGATAAAAAACATCTTGAATTGGATAACCCAAAATCATTTTTTGTGATATACCTTTCATACTATTCCATCGCACAGGAAGCAGATCACCACCTGAACACCAACATATAACACAATTGTGATAGACAATCTTAATCCTTAGATTCCAACTGTTCAAATTTTGCATATCATTTTGAATTTGGAGGTTTATTTTCTTGTAGTTTAGGAATGTTTTCTTCATTGATTTATTTTTTAATAATATTTATATTCAGATTTTATTACATAATAGTAATTTATTACGGTGTTTATTTTTCTCTCTGGGGATTTTCTCTTTTTTGAAAGTGTTTGTTACCATAGCAATTGTGCTGTACATTGGTGTACAGCTGGTGATCTGCTTCCCATCGGACAAAGCTCAGCGCGACAGTCACCAGCAAAATCGTCGCCGACGACGACGAATCAAATAGCTAAACAGTAAAATCCAACACTCCACCAATCTACGAATCATCAATCAACTCGCTGCTAGTTGGATCTCGCTGCTTTCACCGCCACCGGTAACCTCTCTTAATCAAAGCTTCACAAATCGAATCTCATCATCTCGCTACGATCTTCAGATTTGGATTGCCTCATCGATCGATTTGTTCACTGATTCGAAACATATGCCCTAATTGTTACAAATCTAGGACTTTGTATTTTGTACGATCAAGATCTGGAATCATTCGATGCGATTTCAGTGGTTGTTTTTCGAGATTGTCATTTTAAGTTGGTTGTGAATGATGTGGTGGAGTGATTTGATGATTGCTTGTTGTGACACAGTTAGGTGATGTCGATTACCCGATCGATGGATAAGTCGAGTGCGTTGGAGTACATCAACCAGATGTTTCCTACAGGTTCGCTTGGACTGCCTCCACTCTCTGCCCTATTCATCTCCGAAGTTGGCAATGGATTGCATTTACCTGTTATTTTTGGACTTGTTTGGTTGAGGAAACGCTTAAGTTACTCATAAGGTGTTGAAGTCCTTCCTTTATAGCGGCTGTTTCAGTCGAGAATTAGAATTGTGAGTCTCTGGCATTGACAAAAGTGTCTGGTTAATAGTCCGAACTCGATGTACAGACTGCAATGTTTTCTACAATCAATGGTCAATCACTCAATCTGTATTGCCATCAACTCTTATGCAAGTCCATGCTGATTCAGCAGACCTACCTTTGCTTGTGTCTTCATTGACGTTGCATGAAGCTACAGGATTCTTCACATTGGCAGGGGATTGCTTTCATATGAGTGCCATAATTCAGTCCTGTAGTAATAGATATGACAATTTCAAACTGAAGAAGCAGTTTCTTCGCGGTTGGAGTGGTTATACCTCGGTCGAGTGTCCTTTTCAGATGTCTACTTTCACTGAATAAAGGAGAAAGCAAAGGCCCTAAAATATTCCAAGTAGATAGGACTAATGGAATCATGCCTAACAAAGTCGCATTACGGGTCGGATGTCTAAATGTCCAGTTTCGAGATCAAGGATTTAGATAGTGGTTTTAGAATTTAGACAGCTGAGGTGGTTAGAGCAAAGAGACCTGTAACTATTTAGGCCAGTGACTATCTGAACTCTCCTGTACTCCAAGTGGTCTCCAACAATCAGATTCTTATCGTATATTATAGGATACTTTAGGCTGTGAGCGTGCTAATTCAAGCTTAAGCTAAAGAAAGTATGTGTCAAATCATTACTTAAGCGATGGACACTCTCAAGGAAGCCTTACTAGAAGATAAGATGATATTATGTACGTTCGATTTTTGTGGTGAAATTGAAAATTGGTGGTTGATTGCTTATCGTGGTGATGATCAGTCTAGTGAAGGATGATATTGTTGAAAATTGTCTTCGAAGATCTCACAATGATCGAGATTCGGGAATCGACAATAGGGATCGGTGGAAGTTTGACAAAGTTATGAATATAAGAGCTATATATAATATACTCTTATGTTGTCCCATTGTTGACTAAAGGCATAGGATATGTTGTGTGGTTGATTTTTTTGATGGGCCCTACTCTAGTTACACAACATGGAGTCCCTGCAATCAAGAGTGATGAAGTGTATATTATTTTGATGGCACAAGAGTGAGATCTAAAACAACAGAGAAATTTCTGTAGGGTTTGACGAGCGAAACACGAGTGAGATCAAGTGGGTTTGGGTAGAGACGATTATTGTAACGAGGGTTTTGATTAGTGATTCGTTTTCCCGTGGGTTTTCCCACGTAAATTCGCATGTCGTTTTTTGTGTTCGTGTCGATAGTGGTGATGGTTCTGGTTCTGGTTCTCTCAGGGTGAAGCTGGTTGTATGATATGCTATTATGGCGATAGCGTTAGCAAGTAGAAAATTTTTGTTTTCTGGTTAACAGTGGTAATGGTGGGTAATGGTGGGAGCTACAAGGTAGTGACTTCTCTGGTTAACTGAGGGGTTGTCTCTAGTGTGACATCAATCAGAACGATTTTGGGTATAGTTTCCCTATTTAGATTGTAGAGATTCACCTCATCCAGTATTGGGTAAGTTGAGTTGAGTAATAGAGATTTTTGGTTGACTGCTTGTCAAATTCTATGTCATAGTTCAACGGGAACTTCAACGAGCTTTATAAACACTGCATTGCATCTGCTGTAATCTGATTGCTAAATCACAATTTTCTTTACGTTTCTCCTGGCTTCATTCTACTGCTAAATCATGTTGACTGGTTATTCTTTAGTTTTTGTTGGATCTTGATAATATAGAATCTCTTACCTTACTGCTTCTCGCTTGATTTTCTTTTGCATGTTGTTTAAAGCAGAAGCTTCATTATCTGGTGTAGAACCACTGATGCAAAAAATTCACCATGAGATCCAGCGTGTTGACGCCTCAATATTAGCAGCTGTTCGCCAGCAGGTAAAATGTTGTAATTTTCAATGTTTTTTGTTTATCTCCTACTTTAAAAGTGGTGGAAGACTAACCTATCTGAAGAGTATGAAGTTATGCCTTGATTAGATAGAACTTTATTAGTTTTTTAAGCTAATAGTCAAGCAGTGAATTGAGCATGCAAAATATTTCGAAACATTAAACTATAACTATGCTTTAGATCTAGAGTGATTTTTTAGAACCTCAGGACGATCAGAGAATAGACCATTGTTTGTTAAAAAAGTGCTTTCAATTATGTGAAATCATATGGTAGCTGAGGTAGTAACTTATTTCTGTAGTGCCTGGAAACTGTCAAGACATTTGTACCTTGTCCCCTATATATACTTTCAATATTTGTAATCAAGTCCCATTTGCATTATTCATCTCTCTGATGCTAACCTTTGTGATTTAGAGTAATTCAGGAACTAAAGCTAAAGAAGATCTTGCTGCTGCTACTCAAGCTGTGGAGGTTTGTTTTGCTTCTTTCACATTGTTGATGCATATACTAATATAGAGCATAGATGTCATGAAATGTTCACAAATCTGCTCTATTTTACAGAGTTTCTTTTGTCTGAATCTTTTCTCTGAAAAAAGAATTTTCTGTCAGGACAGGAACTCATGTATAAGATCCGAGAGATAAAGACTAAGGCTGAGCAAAGTGAGACAATGGTGCAGGAGATTTGTCGTGACATTAAGAAGCTAGATTTCGCTAAAAAGCACATTACTACAACCATCACTGCTCTTCACCGTCTTACTATGCTAGGTTGGAATCATCTCCTTGCTGCTGTATTCGTACCTTTTCTATGAGCTTTGTTGCTCTCGTTTCACCTTATCTTGTTTCTTTTGGGTATGGCGTTTCACCTTATCTTGTTGGGCTCCACATTTTTCCAGAAGTCGTATTATTATATATTTTCATGAGAACTGACAAATAGCAATACTTACAAAGAAGATGCACTATTTTGATATCTTTTATTAAAACTAATGGCGAGATACTTTGTCTGTTTTTCCTTGCTAAGCTTTTATATTTTATTTGGCATGTTATAAAGCATCCCATTCCTGGCATTCATCTGCTGCCATCTCCCTTCTCATGTGAAATTTAATGGCTGAAAAACCTCAACTTCTCCTATGTTATACAGTGCAAGTGATTGATGTTTATAACTTCCTACATATGAATGCTGCCTGGTTTATAGAATCTGCTAGGTGGACATATTACCTGTTGCAGATGTTCTTTGTTCCTTTCATATTCCTGTGTCATACTCATAGCCGCTACAAAAGCAAATTTAATACGTAAGGTGTGATAAAGGTGGTGTCTTTACCTGATGTATTTACTATGGCTTCCTTTTCTACTCTTCAGTCTCTGCTGTTGAACAACTTCAAGTTATGGCTTCCAAGAGACAGTACAGGGAGGCGGCTGCACAATTAGAGGTATCATTATGGATACAAATAGGATTCTTTCTCTTCATTTCTTGGCTTGCCCCAGCTTATTGCAGTTCCATTGGACATTCAGGATTCAATGAAACCTTTTTGCTCTTGTATGCAGCATGACTTATGATTTGATTATACTTAATAGCATTTGCTGCAAAAGTAGATATTGGTTATCGAGCTCCTTAGATGCACTTGACTTGCTCAATCTTCATTAGACATATCTTTTGGTAATTGATAGAACAACACCACTTGTGTGATGTGTCCTGTTTGTGTTATTTGTTGGGGCACATGTCAAAGCCTAAGTCTAATTGGTGGGTGTGGTGAAACCGATTAGGAAGTTACTTGCATACTTTTTTTTTTTGGGGCATTTACAGCTTCCATGGTTGTTCTTAAATAGTGATCATGATAATATTTTGTTCCCTATGCGGTTGGCGCAAACTCCTGAAGTTGGTTTGAGGTACTATTGGCATGTGTGCTGAAAAGCATAAGTTACCGGCCCACTTTATCCTCCCAGTATGCTTTGGCTAGGTTTTACTTTTGATGTTCATGTCCAAGTGTAGTATGAGTGCTATCAGTGGCTTATGAGACATTACCTTCATCTTTATGTATTAATTCTCGTGTGGTTGATCAGTCGCTGTATGATCTCTGAAAGGTTTATTCAAGCAGGGTATAATTGTTCAATGAACTTGCAAATGTTTACACATGTTCTGAAAAATCATTACCAGATTTGTAACCATATGTCATATAATGTTTATTTATTTCAGGCTGTTAATCAACTATCTAGCCATTTTGAAGCTTATAGAGATGTCCCAAAAATCACGGAGTTGAGAGAGAAGTTCAAAAATATTAAACAAATTCTGAAATCTCATGTTTTCTCTGACTTCTCAAGGTATGTTGTTTTCTCTCTTTATTTTCAAGCTCACCGTTCTCATGTTTCCAGCACACTTCTCGTCTTGTTTGCACTTGTACTTGCTTGGTCATATTGCTGATGATTGGTTCCTTCTATTCTCTGGGCATCATGGTGAACTCGACCATTTAGTAAACTTATGCTAAAATGTATTTTATGGGTTCCTCTCTCTAATTGTTGATGTGGATTACTGAAGCAATCACAGTTTAGTGTGTATTTGGACTGGTTGTGTAGATTACCTGCTTTTTCAGGAGAGCCTGATTCTCATCATTAAAGGATCAAGCGATTTGATTTCTCTGTTAGGTGTTAGATTGTGTGTTGGCTCTCTGATTTTCATATGTGAAAATCTTGGTTTACATTGGTTCGAGAAAATTCTGTCTGCTGACATTCTGCAAATATAAAGGCTTGATCACCTTGCTGATGTCTGTTTCCTTGGTGTTTTCTTTCTTTTCTGTTCTTTTTTCACTGGAATTCCAGCTTAGGAACAGGGAAAGAAACTGAGGAAACTAATTTACTGCAGCACCTAACTGATGCATGTTTGGTCGTCGATGCTTTGGAACCATCTGTACGTGAAGAACTTGTCAAAAAATTTTGCAACAGAGAGCTAACCTCATACAGACAGATCTTCGAAGGCGCTGGTTTGTTTTGATAAATTGTATCCAGTTTCAGAATATTGCTGTATGCAATAAGTCCAATTGCTAACTTTTAGGTTTTTGCATCTTGGTACTGCTTTATTAGAACTAGCTAAGTTGGACAAAACTGAAAGGAGGTATGCATGGATCAAACGTCGGTTGAGAACCAATGAAGAAATATGGAAAATCTTTCCTACTTCTTGGCATGTTCCATACCTACTCTGCATCCAGTTTTGCAAATTGACAAGGTTTGTGGAAATGTTCCTCTATTTCCGCTATTTTGACCTAGTCTTCTTGTCTTTTCATTGCTTATGAAAGAGTTCACTCTATACAGTAGATATCTCCCATGCTGAATAGTTGATGCATGCAGCAGCTATTTTGTCTACTAGCTACCTACTACCATTTCTGAATTTGTGACTGTATAGCAGAGTACTTGGTAGATTCTTATATTCTATCTTTATCTTTATTATTTTTCTTGTCTTTGTATATCACTTCCTTTATTAGGCATTGTCTGTTGTTCTTTCGAGACAGCTAATGGGCATTTGTGTTGGTCTGTGAGTCAAGGAGCATTTCTTGGGCCTCAATGGTTGGGTTTTAGTGGAGGTGATTTATAATAGTGTGATGGGTAGTCAAAGAAAGTGGCCACACGCTCAAGTTTTTTTTCTTTTTTTGGCTCTTTTATTGATCAGTAATCACTGATCAAGTGGGGACTTATGATATGTCCAAGGATAAAGTCATTTTAAGCCTCAAGCCCTGTGAGCTTTTAATCTCCTGTTAGCAACAGGGGCTTGTAATGCAGTTCCTGTCAGTTGTCTATGGAAGTGATACCTGATTGATTCCTAGCTGCATGTTGGTGCTGTACTAGGGTTAATTTGTATGGTTGATTCAAGCAATTTAGTCTCCTGTTGTAATTATTTTCACTTTCAGGACTCAACTAATGGAGATCCTGGATAACCTGAAGGAGAAACCAGATGTTGCAACATTACTAACTGTAAATTTTGACGCTTTATTTTTTTCTCATGCATTGTCTGCCACTATGACTGAGCTATTTTTCATCTTTATAACCTTCGGTTTTTCTTTTCTTCTCTGTTAAGATATACAATGGTGAGTTTTCTACCACCAGTGAGACTTTTGATAGAATTGATTTCTCGAGATGTTATCAGAGCATGTCGTAGGATGATGTCACGAGTTCGGTCTCTCTGCCTCCCTCATTTATTGCCATCTATGTGGTTTATTTATATGAACCTTGTTTTGCACTTGATGGGTTAGGTCAGTGTGTTTGTTGTCTACACTTCATGTCGAATGAGCTTTTGTGTGAGGATAAGTTTAAGATATACATTAATGAGCATTCTACCATCAGTTTAGACTTTTGGTAGAATTGGTTTCTCGACATGCTCCATGTGCTGGCGGCGTGGTAGGAATCACAGCTAGTCTTGATGGTTGTTCTCGCAGTTCATACAAGCTTAAGTTATAAGTAATTATTATTAGATTTGGAGCAAGAGGTGGATCATAGAGTTTAATCACTTGTTTTTGGCAAAGACCAATGAAATTACAAAATGAATCTGCTCTACTTAAGCAGACACAATCATTTGCTAGTGGGCATCAAAGGACTTGAGCTGATTCGGTTGGTTTAAACTGGTCATCTTGTGCAGGTTGCTTCATTTAGCATATTCATCTACTTTGTTGTTGCTATGACAAAGTAATATCTTTGAAACTTCTACCTGAAGGTTGAGCTTTTAATAGAGCTGATTTATCAACATGGTGTTTAGAGTTCAATGCTTCAAATACTATAGAGCCAATTATTTAAGGATTAGTAAGTGATGGCTCAACACTGCCCATGCTTCATGTCCAAGAAGGATACTCGGTGTACTGTAACATGCTATGGTACAAATTATATTTCTAGGTCTTCTATCACAAAGTGCAGCTTTTGTGAATTGGATTCTCCACAATATAAAATTTTTTTTGATTTTGGCCTAATCAACACTTTTGATCATTTTTAAAATTAGTTTATGTGGAACCTTTCACCCTTTCAGGGTCTAGAGTTGTAAATTCTTTCTCCAATTGAAACCTATTTTCCAAATGTTTCTTTTGTTAGTCTGATAGTTTCTGTAACTTGAACTGAGAGAAAAATCATCCAAATGCTGCCTTTTTTCCTTGGCATCTTATTAATGTATAGCGGAGCTTTACTTGCAGATTTTTTGGTTTACCTCCTTTTGCCTGTTGCTTGCTGCTGATTTTTTTTCCTTGAAATTGTTTATAGGCACTTCAAAGGACGCTGGAATTTGAAGAGGAACTCGCAGAAAAATTTGGGGGTAACACCCATAGCAGGGAGACAAAAGGCGATGCTGATGACATGGATAAAGGAGAGTCTAACAGTCGGTTAGTATCAGATATTAGAAAGAAGTACGAGAAGAAGCTAGCTGCACACCAAAGAGATGGGAATGAAGTACGAAACACACAATTCTTATTACCTGATTTTTCTACGTTTTCTTAAGTTCATTGGTTTTGACATATACTCAACCTTACTATGGCATTCCCTGGTCATTGAAGCAGCCTCCTTTCTGTAGTTGGGGTGAGGTTTGATATTTTTAACCCTTGAATGTGCAAAGAAAGGATCCTTATGTTTAGGTCTCTTTTCAATGTTCAATTGAAAACATAGGAGTATAGGACGAGAAGATTGTTATTCTTGGGTTTTTTTTTATAATTTGAATTTCGTTCAGTTCCGTGAATAGTTTTGATTTCCATGGTTGACGTGTGTATGTCTCAGCTTTCTCAACCTGGCCCACATAACTTCCTCAATATTTCTCAGTAGAAATATCTGTATCTATAAATAAATTTGCTATTCTGGTTTATTTCTAGTCATTTCATTTGATGAACTGAAGTATTGAGCGTTACATTGTTTTGGAATTATTTAGATTTGATTTTCAAAGTCACTTTAAGCATCAGTAAGGCCCAAATGTAGTGTTGGAGATCTTCTGTTTGTATTTGGAAGGATTTCATTTGCTTCCTTTTTTTATGACAGGAAAAAGATGGTCATAAGGATTATGCAGTGCCTGGTGCAGGGGTATTTTTTCTCTTCTTTTTGTTTAACACTCGGTGTCAATAATAAAATATTGTGTTGGAGATTCCTAGAGTTATGAAGATTTCTTTCATGTGCTGTTTGTGCTTAGCCAAATCCTTTTTGTTTCTCGTAAAATGCGGATCACTCTTGCTTGTTTTGAGTCGTCTTCTTCCGATTCAAATATCATGTGCGTACGTTCCTTCTTATTACCATGGTGTGTGAGCCCCATGTTTACTAACTTCTCAGGCCAATGTCTTGAGTAGATGACATTCAGCATATTTTAATGATTGCCCGAGATAATACATATGTTTGTGCATGTATGCTAGACATAGATATAACTACATATGTGTGCTATCTTTCTGGATTTATGTCGGTTTGATCAAGGTGTATGTGGATCCATTTAACATGTATGCATCCAGGAACAGAGACTGGATGGCCAGGTTTGCCATGGAGTATCACCTGAAAAGGTCATGGGATCCCATGTAACCTAACTCGCTGATAGAGATTTGTATCCAAGATATAAGCAATTGGACCCTTAGAAAAAGATGGAACTTTTTGTCGCTGTTAGTGTTCTATTTTTTTTTTGAGAAAAACATAAAGCGATAGCAAAAGCCTTCTTTGTCTTGGATTCTGTGTCCATAAAATCAACAAAAAAAAAAGCCAAGAAACTATGATATCAAACAGACTCTACTCTGATCGGTTGTTTGATATTATTGTTGGAAATTTTGATAATCTCTAATAGAAACAGAAATGAAAAATCAAATATGAGTTAAACCATAAACTCAAACGGGTCTTGGTTCTTGAACTCGAAGAGTTGGGATTTAAGTTACAGAAATCGGAACCTTTTGTTTTTCTTTTTTTGATATTTTATTTATTGCATCTTGGATTGCATGAAAAGAATGCAACTGCTATGTCCTTAACCCTTTTGTTTTTATTTGTGGTATGATTGTCCACGTGGTATTCTTAGATGGAGTGGGATCCCCAGCTGTTAGTGGGAGGAGCTGTCCCAGCTATAGTAAATGGGAGCCCTTGGATTTAATCTAAAGGCTCCAATTTTTAGGGTTTTTTATTTTGTTTTTTTTTTCTTTTTTTTGAGAAAGGCTTTTTTATTTAATGGGTTTGTTTATTTAAGGTTTTTTAATTTTGTTTAGGGTTTTTAATTTTGTTTTGGTTTTATGGTTTAGTTTTTTGTTTAGGGTTTTTACTTTTGTTTGGGTTTTAGGGTTTAATTTTCTTGTTTAGGGTTCAGTTTTTTATTTAGGATTTAGATTTTGTTTAGGGTTTAGTTTTTCTCAAGGGTTCTTATTTTTGTTTGAGTTTTCGGGTTTGGTTTTCTTGTTTAGGGTTCAGTTTTATTTTTAGTATTTTGTTTAGGGTTTTATTTTTGTTAAGGGTTCTTATTTTTGTTTGGGTTTTAGGGTTTAGTTTTTTGTTTAGGATTTAATATTGTTTTTAGGGTTTTAGATGTTTTTTGATTTTTGTACAGGCAGCTCCTCCCACGGACAGCCGGGGATCCCACTCCTTAGATACTGATATGAGTCCTGATGCATCAAATATAAAATAGGAGCTCATATTATTGATATGCTTAAATTTTGCAGTTCAATTTTCATGGAATCATTTCTTCGTGCTTCGAACCTCACTTGACAGTGTATGTAGAACTAGAGGAGAAGACGCTGATGGAAAGTGTGGACAAACTTGTTCAGGTTGACTTATAAGCTGACCACACTGTCATTAATACGATATATTCCACTAGAATATTCTGGGTTACCAATCTTGCAATGCATTTTGAACAGGAAGAAACATGGGATACAGAAGAGGGAAGCCAGACAAATATTTTGTCAAGTAGCATGCAGGTATGTGTCACTCTCTTTTCGTAAGTCCCTTACTGTTCGCTCATCTTGTGCTGACACTTCGTTTTATTTTCGAAGAGTGTTTCATAAGCATCTGGGTGATATAGACGACTTACTAGAAAGAGAGGTGGTGACTAGTCATAAAAGATATTGCTCGAACAAATTGGTGTTCTTTAGAAAGGGAGTTAAGTTGTGGTGATTGGTGTGAGATTGGAAGGATGAGAAAAGTAATGAAAGAATGAGAGGTGCCTGGGGACTAGTGAGATTTTATGAAAAGTTGACAAAACTAGAAGTACTTAACAACAGATGAAATATGTGTGAGCAAGATCCTAATCCGCACTTCTTTGTCTTATGACTATACACTAGAATCTATAAGATACATTCGAGTCATTTAACTGGTGGAGCATGATATGGACATGTCAAATTTATTGCTTGCGATATTAAAATGTATGCTTAAACTTTGCGACTAATACAAAGTTCCCGAACTGCAAGCGAATTGAACTTCTGACGACTTTCTATAGGGGTAGTTCCATTTAACAGCTCGTGTGAATTTTGAGATGAGCACTTCACTTAACATACTATCAGCTCAAGGTTGGGAGCACCTCTTGGTCTTCTTGCAGGAACCAATACTTCCTTTTTTTAGGTGTCTCGTTATTGGACGGCCCTTCTGTAATATTTTTGTCTTGGTAAACTCATCCCAACAATATCATGTTTTTCACTTGTTTCTTTTTTCCCGTCATGTTCTATAGGTTTTTCTAATTATCAGACGGAGCCTAAAGCGATGCAGTGCTTTAACAAAGAACCAGACGTTATTCAATTTGTTTAAGGTACAAGAGTTACAATTGGCAAATTCAATCTGCTCGAGGTACTATTTGATTAGCGATGCAGTGTTCTGCATTCAGAATTTTGGCAAATATATCAATTGATGACATTTGCTGGTTCTACTCTTGCTGTCTAGATTTTGGTATAAGAGTTAGTGATTTGTTTTTGTGATTGAACAATAACTAGCAGAAAGTTCAAGGGAGATCGTGGCCATGCATCTAGTTGTGTCTTTCTTGTCTGCTGGAATAGCTGCCAGGCTTTTGGCTGTTGACTCATCTTTCTTTTCTTCTTGTTGCCTTCATTCATTTGGATGGTTTGTTGACCCATAACTCTGTTGTAAACTGTATTAGGATGTCAAAAAGGAGAAACTGGCTTCTTCTAGCAGCAATTACATAAGGCTGAAAGCAATACTATATATTGACTGATCTATTTTCATTCTTCTTGACAGGTCTTTGAAAAGATTCTGAAAGCTTATGCGACAAAGCTCTTTAGCAAACTCCCAAAGGGTGGTACTGGGCTTGTTGCTGCTGCAACAGGAATGGATGGGCAGATTAAGGTTAGTTCTTGTTTACAGTTACTTATGGGTGCTCCCATCGACGCACACATATCGATTTTGATTGTGTCCTTGTCTTCAATTTCGATGCAGACATCTGAAAGGGATGAGCGCGTGGTTTGCTATATTGTCAATACAGCTGAATACTGCCACAAGACGGTTAGTACCATTGGATAAGTTCTTTCAGCTTTGTAAGTAGATCTTTATTGTGGTGACCGTTTGCACTTATATTTGTCGTATGCATACCTTTTGAAAGTTGTACAGTTTATGCTATTTCCTTGTGATTTGACGTGTTGGCTTTTGCAGTCTGGCGAGTTGGCTGAAAGCATATCAAAAATAATTGATCCTCAGTTTTCAGAGAGAGTCGATATGTCAGAGGTGCAGGTATGCTTGTTGAGCAGCATTACTACGTATCAACTGGCAAAAGACTTGGATTTATTTTGACATGTTGAATATTTGCTTTCAATTATCTTACTCGGAAAATATAAAATGCAGGATGAGTTTAAAGCTGTAATAGTTAAAGCACTGGTTACATTAGTGCTAGGATTGGAAACAAAATTTGATGCTGAAATGGGAGCAATGACGCGTGTGCCATGGGCTACATTGGAAAGTGTTGGTGACCAATCAGAGTAATACACATAATTCATAGAGTCAGTTCATGCAATATCTTAGCAATATCTGCTGCTGTCTGACTAAGTTTTTTTTTTTAAACTCATGCAGGTATGTGAACGGGATAAACACCATCCTTAAAACCAGTGTTCCTTTGCTTGGCAGTCTTCTGTGTCCGATTCACTTTGAGTTTTTCTTGGACAAGGTATTTCGACGTGGACTTATCAGCTTTAATTACTATTTTCTTGTTATTGTTTACCTTGCAATAATCACTGTTGTCAAGATCGCATCATTTGTGTAGAACATCTTAATATTTTGATTAATTGGCCTCTTGGCAGTAGACCTTTGGTGCAAATGGATATTGTCTATGGCTTTTCCCTTGTCATTTTGAATATTTCAATTGGGCTAAACCCATGAATCTGCCCCTCTCTCCGTATTAATTGGCAATACACTTGAAATTATGAAGACATGGTTAATCGTTACATTCAATTATCTTGTTGGGAAAATAAAAAATGCAGGATGAGTTTAAAGCTGTTTGACTAGAGGCTCTTCGCCCTTTTTTTAACTTGTGGTAAGATAGGTCCTACATAATACCACTAATCCAAGACTTGTCCATTTCTTTGCACTATGATTCTCCAAATTCTAGTTCCTCTTCTTATGGTCTTATGGTGGTCCTCCCTTTCACGTTCACTAAAACGTTGCTTCTGCTAAGTTATTGCTTATTATTTTTTTTTCTGGGTGGCTTTCATATCTTTCTATGGGTATTATTTGGTGACTTGAAGCTAACTTTTGCTTCTCTTTGGCAGCTTGCTTCTTCTCTTAGTCCACGCTTTTATCAAAATATTTTCAAATGCAAGCAGATATCTGAAACCGGAGCCCAGCAAGTAAGTATTGAGAAGTTAGAGCTTTATTTCAGAATATTTAGAGTTATGAAAGATAAGGTTAGTTTTAGGAGATGTGCTGAACAGAAACTGCTTATTCAGTCAGGATTAGTTTCTATAATGGGCTATGAAATCTATTTAAAGTAATTAATTGTAGCCGATTACTCCGTAAAAGAGATTTAGTTGATTCACACATCAGAAATGTAATAACGGAACATTTGTGTTGCAGATGCTGTTGGATACGCAAGCAGTGAAGACAATTCTCTTGGAAGTTCCATCCCTTGGAATACAAGTAAGTTGGTTAATTTCCAAGTATTTGGCTGCATGATATTCTGTGGTTTTGAACCTTCATTTACAAAGTTCTGTCTCTACCAGCTTTTCTGTTCTCATGTTCATATCTTTTCGGGATCTTAAAGTCAAGGCCATTTCTTGTTTGGAATTGGATGCATAATAAGAACTTTAAGTGTATATTGGAGTGGTCTGGCCTTGCTGTATTGCTAGTTAGGCTTTGGAAATGGCACTAGTTTGGACTGGATGCACAATAAGGACACAGCCTTGACCCTTTTATCTTGACAGACATCTGGTGCCGCCAATTACTCCAAATTCGTCAGTCGGGAGATGAGCAAAGCTGAAGCGCTATTGAAGGTAATTGGCCAGGTCAACTTTGATTTCTGAAGTGAAGAGAATGCTTTTGTCATGATTGATTATTCTCTCATCCTCCGTTGCATTTGTGCAGGTCATCCTCTCTCCAATGGATTCTGTGGCTGATACATATCGTGCTCTGTTGCCAGAGGGAACGCCTGTAGAGTTTCAGAGAATTCTGGAGCTGAAGGTACAGCTGTTTACTTCTGAATTCTGATAATCTATAGCTTGATGAAGATCTGAAATTTTCTTGAAATTTCGGAGATTTCCACTGGGCATTAAAAACTCTTTTCTTCCATTTCGATTGTGAGTGACTTGGGCATTCAAAATAGTCTTGATGTTCAAATCCCATTGTCCAATTGTTTTTCTGCCTGAGCCATGTGTTGGTTTGCTTTGTACTTAGAAGCACAAATTTTCATACATTTAGTTCAGTTATCTAGTTGGTGTATACTGTGGTATTGTGCGGTATGCATATGGAAAGATGAGGGCTGTGAACATCCAGAAATATTTTCCATGTAGACTTTGATAATGGACATGTTTGTTGCGCTTATCGAACTTTGATTTGTTGGCAGGGTCTCAAAAAAGCTGACCAGCAAACCGTATTGGAAGATTTCAATAAACACGGTTCAAGCATCAAGCAGCCAACCATCACTTCCAATGCCATTGAGCTAGCTCCCATAGTATCCACAGCATTGAATACTACCCAAAGCCCAAGCACACTGAGTATAATTGCTTCCCGAGAGGACGTTCTTACAAGAGCAGCAGCTCTAGGCCGAGGTGCAGCCACCACCGGCTTCAAAAGGTTCCTTGCTCTAACGGAAGCTGCAAAAGACAGAAAAGATGGACCTTTCAGGAAACTGTTCAACACTTAGGTACAGTGGCGAAGTTTTGATTCATAACAAAGTTGTTAAATGATGATTCATCTATTTTGTAACCGAGAGTATGGTGAGGCTGATTTCAGAACGATACGGCGTGGCATACTGGGAGGTAATTTTGGTTCTTTCATGCCTTGTGAAATCTAGTTTTTTGGTCATGCCGTCTCTCTACCTCGATTATATTGTCCTTGCCTATTTCATACTCATACTATGAAACTAAACACAGACGACAGAACTTCTCCGCATTCATTTTCACACTACCAGTATACTTTATGGACTGACTCCTTTTTTAGGACAAAGATCGCAACAGGCGAGCTTCAGTGTTTTCGATTGCTCATTCGAGGATGACCATGAGCTTTCACTACAGGCTCTTCCTCAGTTGATTGTTGATGCATGCACTCCGATGATAACCCATACATCCCTTGTATTAACCATCTATTTGGTACATGTCTCACAGATTTTTCCAAGGCTCTTCCCTTCACTTAAGGAGATAGAGGTCATGTATCATCAATTAATGGAACAGTTAAAGCACAATTTTTAGCTTTCATGCGTACCATGACAACAATTAGAGCTACGCCTTGACACAAATGATACTCGCTGGAGTTGAGCTCCAGCCGCCACAAGTTTTTCCCCACCTGAGAACACAGCAGCCACAGAACTCCAACCATTCCTAAACCATCAACACATCAGCTCCTCATTACATCAACCAGCAACGCTCAAGTCGATACAGTTCTGCTTGGGATTCACAAACTCTTGAGCGGCGCATGCATGGCCAAGGCAACAGGCAGGGGCAAGGAATAAAATTTCTTCAGCTAGTCACTATGCTGCTAATTCTACGATAACTGCTTACAAGATATACAGATCTAAAACCATTAACTCGTTCAACGACAATAAAACCCAAAAGTATTGGATGCAACGTGCTACTGGGAGCATTGCAGGCAATAAATGTAAATGAATGGTAAAAACCTCTCCGCCAAGTTCAGTGGCTACAACCAGCAAAAATTGATCTGCCAATACATGACAAAAGGTAAAACCAATGTCTGCATGGGTAAATGACCAAATGAGCGAACTGTAGATAAAACTCGACCCCTCCAAAACAAAACTCCACTCTTCTAAAAGGCACTTCATTCAAAATTTGATCGTCTATCAATCCTAACTCTGTCAAGTAAATCAACCAACTGTATCCTTTACTCACCATCTTCATCTTCATTATCATCACCAGTACCAGCAGCTGAGTTAAAAGCATTTCGCCTCTCAATCAGCATGGCCTCCCTCTACTCATATGTTAGCTTCCTCAAGTTGTAACTGGTTAGCCATAAAAAAAAAACAGCAAGCATGTCAAACAACACATTCTACAGAAATCGCAAACAAATGAAAGGAAAAAATAAAAAGAAACAGTATCATCAACCATTTTCTAGGATCAAATCATCAAATAATCAAAGCAACTTATGATTCTGCATACGGGACTATGGGAGTTAGTGTATTTGAATTAGTCCCCTGTACAGTGCCGAGTTTGAGAGTTTGAATCAAGGGCAGCAGATGTTTGGCAGCCAAAATCCAACACGCAAAAGATCATTCAGCTTTTGTCCATGAATATGCAGAATTGTCGAATTCACGTTGTTGACTCACCTGATAGGTTGAAGGCCATAATAAAGGAGCATTCAGTATGTTAAGTGTTAACCCATCGCATGGCAGCTTTCAAGATTGAGTTTACATATTAGCACTAAATATTGAACATCAATCCATTTCATACAGTATGTGTTCTTGTCGAAGCTATTTTCCTGATTTCACAGCAGTAGGGTCAGCTCGGATGGCAACATGAACCTTTTTGGACATCTCTTCAACATCATCAGCCGCAATACCCCTTTTGATGTACTTGCTGAAGTGTGATTGATACTACTCAGGTTCAGCTTCGGCCAATGTCTAAATGCAAAATAAAGAACACTGAACAAAATTACCACATGATCATGCAAACTGAAGGACTACAGAGCATGAGCAAAAACACAAATGCCACAGCTGCTCAACAAACCCACAAGTCTGCATATATTAATACTATTTTGAAGACCCTTTAGACTAAACGTTGACATTTTCATCACATTGAAGTATAAAGGTATCACACTATGATTTCAGTGACAGCATCCTATTTTTGAACAGATTTTGAGAACTCACCCTCATGTCAGCAGCAACATGACCACCACAGATGTAATTTTGATGAACCTCGCTATCAAGTTGTTTATTCTCCTTGCCAAACCCAGCAAATCCCTTTTCACTATGAAGGATGTCGAGTCCGCCATCCAGAGCTCCCTGAAAAAAGTTGAAACAAAATTAAAAGCAGTGAGTCGCAGATGTGTTGCAGCTAAACACAACTTGATCCAACTAGAAAGATGGTGAAACACAGTTGTGGAAAGGCACCTAAAAATGCCACAGAATATTACTCTAAAACAAAAAAAGTTACCCTCAAGTGTAATTTCAAAGTCTAAGTCTTTGGCGGCAAAAGAATAAGGGACGAAAATAACAGTCATCGGAAGGTTGACAAAAAAAATAAAAACTAGACGAAGGTGGTAACGATTAACAGCATTTAACATAAGTTAGTGTAGCCTGCACTAATCAACTGTCTAGAAAGAATATAACTAGGTATCTCCTTCATACTCCTCATCCAATTCAAGTTTTTTCAATACACACCAAGCCAAGAGGAGACCAGTGGAGTAAGCTAAAATAAGGCAACATATGGCCAAGGAGGCTTCTCAGTTTTGGAAGGTATGGATGGGAAACAGAAAAGTCTAACCTGCTGCATAATTGGTAAGACCGACTTCAAGTCCGTAGCAAGACAGCTCAAGAGCATAGGGAGCCGCCAGGACTATATCCCCGTCAATACTGGCAGATACAATATCCTTGTTTGTTTAATAACAGGGTCAAGGGCAACTCATGTTCTAAATCAGCCATTTCAACAGCATAACTCCTAATTAGAGCATTGACACAAATATGGAAAGAGAATTAAATATCAACACAAGAAAAAAGATGGGTACCAGAACCTGCTAGATTAGTATTGGCCACAAACTTCTAAACTCACATACTGTACAAGGGCTGTTTGAACTTGTAAAATGACCGATAAAAACAAGTCATTTCTGTAATGTCCATTCAGAAATACGAAAATGCATTAAGTTCAATGTTGCAGAGGAAATAGGATACAAATCGTACGACAAATTTGTATTTGGGAGTGTTGTACTTGTTCTTGTCCTAATCACAAAAAATGAATGAGTCGCATTCACGACATTCAAACAACCAAGTCATACATCACACTTCGCCAACATCATGATCAGCTCAAAGGAAGGAGATCATCAAAATACTAATCCCATTTCCCAAAGTAATCACTAGATCCCCCAAACCCCTAGAATTCTACTTACTGCAAACAAAATATTCTAATAAGAAACACAGTTCTACCCAGTGTTGTAAAATTCGGTTTATTCGGCCACATATTTGGATGTTTAAACCTATTTGGTACAAGAGCGAATAGATATCTCATTATTCGCTCTCATAATGCGGCCAAGACATTTAATATATGAATAATCAACAAAAAGGAATATTCAGCACCTAATCACGTTTTAACATGAAAAAAAAATCTTTTTGCTCTTTTTTTGTCAAGTTATTTAATGACATCCTTATAAAGACCAAAAAAAAAACC
Organism: Drosera capensis; assembly: GCA_001925005.1. Lineage (NCBI taxonomy): Eukaryota > Viridiplantae > Streptophyta > Magnoliopsida > Caryophyllales > Droseraceae > Drosera > Drosera capensis. The sequence continues at coordinate 142,960 of LIEC01012406.1, forward strand.
ACAAAAAAGGAATACAATGAACACAAAATTTAAAGGCTAGACCATGTGAACTTGTCATTTATATAAAATAGTATTAACTAAGTATTCCTCTGTCCCAATTTTACTTATAACCGTTTCAGCCAACACGAGATTTTATGTGTAGAATTTATGTGGATTTAGGTTAACAAAATTTATTTATTTTTTTTTTGAGGTAGTGAGATTTTTTGTAGCAATTGAGAGAGATATATAATGAGTATATTATAATAAAATATGATTGATTTTTTAATTACAAATTTGTTAAAAAAAAGAAAAGAAAATATTGCAAGTATATTGGAACAACCTAAAAAGGATAGAGTTGTATGTATTTATGAACGGAGGAGTACTTAGTAAGTCTGTGCCTTGCAACTCTACAAGGCTTTCGATTACAAAACTCGTCATTTATAATACATATTAATATACATACAAAGTATTCGTATGAAAATATATACATGAGTACTGAGGTTCGAATAATCCGTATAATTGACCGTATAAACCGTTTAAACAGAATTCGGCCTGGACCGAAGGCATAATGAAATCATTTTCTATAACCTTGGTTCTACCCGTGGGACATGCAGAACAAGACGATTCCATGGGAGGTAGTGAAAGAGGGCGATGTGCGGAGAAATCAAAACAAGACGATTCCGTCACTGATCATTACCTGCAACACCTCCTCCAATCCCTAAGCATCAGCTTTCACACAAGCACACAGACACAGAAATCAACCACAAATCCAGCAGTGACTGAACCGAGATTTCATCTCATCTCATCAATGGCGACCGAAACAATCAAAGGAAATCGAAACCGAAACCGAAACCGAAATCCAAACACAATTACTTCATTCAATCATCACATCAATCGAAATGCGACTCGTCTAAATACGATGAATTGAATTCTCATCTCAACACATCAAAGCAGTCAGTGGAATTGAACACAACCAAAACAACCAAAAAACGAAATTCGAAGAAGAAAAAGGTAAAAATCAAGTAGGGAGAAATCACCATTGTTGGAGACTGAAGCGAGCAGGAGAATGAGGGGGGGAGAGGCAGTGAGAAGAGGAGAGTGATATTAAGTGCAACAAGCCCTAGCATCGACGGCTGTGGATGAATATGTTGATTGTTATACGGCCACAATTCGCTTTGGTTTTTTTTTTTTTTTTTTTTTTTTTTTTTTTTTTTTTTTTTGGTTTTTTTCATCCATTCCTCTCTTTTTTTACGGGTTTAAATAGTTCTAAGACTGCGTGAGAAGACAGATGAGATTTAAATCGTTTGTTATATTAATTTTTGAGATATCTGATAGTGTTCCATGTGACATTGATTTTGGAAAATTAGAAATACAGAATTAAAAAGAAAAAGAAAAAAGGGAGATATGGTCGGCCTTATGTGACCCTCATTTTTTCCAGTGAAACATTAAAACAAGATTAACCACAAGACTTCACTAAAAGTAGAGGATCATGCCATCAAGTCGTGAATAAATCTACTGATATCAGTATGAACATAAACACCAACACAGACTTGAGCACTCTCATCATGCTATCAAGTGATGTACTCAACGAACCAAGAACTCACCTTTAGTATCATCGCCTTACACACCTCGACCTAGATATCTACTTGCAGTATTTCATAACAAGAAGATCATATCAACGCTGACACTCGATTAACAATAACTAATATGAGAGTCGCACAATGAGATATCGTGTATATATGTACTACCAATATCAGCTAGTATAACAGAACTCAAAACATCAGCTGTTACAACAATCACAAGCTCCAAAGGTTGAATAAAGCATCGTGCTTTCAGATTACAATATTTGAGTACTGGATATTAGAATCCCAACTAGGTAGAGAAGCAGCTCAATTACTGGAACACTGGACTGGATGCAAGGTCTTCGCATCTCTGCGTTCCAAGATCCGACGAGCTTCCTCCTCCGTGGCCGGAAGGACATTCCTGATCCTGAATCCATCTTTTGTGGCCTTAGCTTCTAGAGGAACCGTGAATGTGAAGTAAAACGTGTTTGAGACCTGCTCAGCATTTGAATTGCTATACAAATAAGCAGCAGAAATAGAACAATCCCTATGTCACATCATCTATCCTTTGCTAAGAGCAAGTCTAAACTTAGTAAGGTTGAAGATAGAATCTCATGATCTCGTCTATATCAGGTTTAAACGGTGAGAGTTGCTCTATATATGTTGGTCCTCGGCTGAAAACTAATACAGTATGTGAGTCATATCGTTTTCCATACATAACAACTCAGTTATATTCACATCAGCTGAGCCTACCATGACTAATACCAGGTTAGTTCCAATAACCTGACAGGAAGATGGGACTTGCCTCGCTTGATCTGATTTCAGGCCTTGTAACATGAGCAACAACTTCAACATTTATCAAAGGATGATCGCCATCAAGTTCAGTGTAAAGAACACATGATTTGAAACGCAAGAAATCACCCACGTCCACCTGCATGCCAAGAGTTTTGATTTTTTAGTTTCAAAGCACTTGAACAGAAAAACAAAAGTTCAGAGGCACGGCCACAACGGCATTATGGATATACATAGGCAAATGCAGAAGGGTACATTGTAACATTATCATCAGGAACATAGTTTATGAGAAGGGATAACTGATCCTCACCGGGCGTAAAAAATCAACAAGATCAACTTCGAGAAAGCAAGGCATCACACCAGCAAATACATAAGCTGTAGAGAATGCAAGCTCAAATGCTCTGTGCATCAGAAACCCACCAAAGATTCTCCCATGGATGTTCCTTTGTTGCGGCTGGCATATCAAGGAGTTCTCAAGACGGGTATCTCGAAGAATTATGCCATTCCTGTCAGCCAAGGCAGGCATGTCACAGAAAATACGCCCCTCGGCCAATAAAGTTTGCCATCTGTGCTCTCCCTGTTTATCACCATCTTTTTTGTCTTCTGCTCTCTTCCTTTTCCTAAGTCTATTTCTCGCTTCAGCTCCTTCAAACAGCAGCTTTTCCTTCTCGGTTTGTGGTGAGAGTCGGTTCACTGGAGCCGCTTTCCTAGTCTGAGAGTCTTGAGCTACGAAGATGAAGTTTGCCGTAAGAGCCACTGAATCTGGATAGTTCCGAGTTGATTAACTTCCCACCAAATCCAATATGATTAATCTTATCAGAAGTACTTTTTTCCCAGAAATTAGTTTATTGATATATCAGCATTGAAGCGGTACCTTCTGGAGACTGAATGACGTCCAATTGAATCTCAATCGATGACCTTCCAACCCAAATGACGGAACCTGATATTTTCAAATCAGTATCCACACTAATTGGTTTCTTCAGAACTATTTTGTCTACAGAAGCGGTGACCAGTAACAATGGCCTTGTCGTGCTATCATCATCTGAACAATGCTGAGAAACAAATAAATTACCATAAATAAGTACCAACCAAAACAGCAGATGTAACTGGGTGAAAAGAAGGAAATCCTGATATCAAAACATCCTCTAAATTTTAGGACGGAATTTCAGATAGCATAGCAATGAGAAAACGCCTCCCTTTCAGATAGCAATAAGATCAATTACCTACTATGAGAGAAATTAGCAAGTGGTGAAAGAATCAATATTTTTTCCCATAAGACCTGCAGAGCTCATCATTCCATTCCTTATTGTGATCCATTCATAATGAAATAAGAGATACCCTGAAACTGAAAAACTTGCGGCAAGTTTGTCCACGTAAGGGTGCTGGATTAGACAAGCAAGGTTTTATATAACACACAACAGTATATTTCTTTTTACATTTGGTCCATATCAAATAACAGAAGTCATGGCTGATGTGTTCGTACTGAAATACTAACATCAAAGGGGGCAGTGCATTATTAAAGCACATTTTTCTTTCTTCTTGCTAGGTGCATTTTGGGCATGACCTAATTGAATGAAATATTCAGACACCATAGATAGCTAAACATCCTCCATTGCGCACTTAGTGGAGATAGGAGATACAAATTCAACTAAAGAAAAAGCTCGCAATAGGTGGACCAATACATAGAGACCTCAGCAAATGGGTATCAGTGGATATATCACATGCTATATACCTTCCCGATATCAACATCAAAAACACTAACATACCTTCCTTGAAGAGATTTAACTTGATCCCTTGGAGGGTAAACTGTTTAAGCTTTTTCCAGTTCACCTTCCTCGATTCTCTTCAAAATCAAATACATACTTATCAAGGCTTATCAACCTAACACCTCAATAATCAACACCGTCTTATTGTAGCTTCACCATTTTAGGTAAAAACAATCTTTCTCCACCATTTCAGGTGACTGATAGTCACAGCACAGCGAAAAAAACCCGAGGACTAAATTTGGCAACATTGTTTTCCATCAATCTTTCCACCAGATACACATGTGGAATCCCCGAATGAGTTTTTGACACTTAACAGAAGCTCCTATAGATCGTGACCAAGTTGCATAAAATAACCGAACAATTTTCTAATCTTCAACATGGCAAAAAACCCTCATCATAATGTGTACCATTTCAATCCATACAAAGAAGCATAATCATGTCAAAAACTAATCAAGATCATAGTTACAAGACATACTAACTCCCAAGCTTCACCATTTAGGCAAGTAATCTTTCTCCATCATATTCAGGTGATCGATGATCACAGCACAGTTAATAATCGGAGAGGACTAAACTTGGCAACACTATGCCCAATCAATCACTTGAATAGTCAAATCCAACATCCATCTTAACAGAAGTTTTTATAGATGGAGAATAGATTCAGCAAGAGAATCATAAGATTTCCTAACCCTCAACATAGCAGAAACACCTTGATCCTGATGCCAACCATTTCCACCCATACTAAGAGGCAAAATTATTGCCCCAGACTAATCAAGATCATCTTACTTACCCGACAAGCTAACTCCCTTGAATTCCACATACCTGAAACAACATACCTAAAAGCAAGGCGTAAGGAAAAGTCCATAAAATTCTTGACTCAAAATTAGTATTGACAGAGCATTCTTGGAAACTACAATCGCGCATACAAATAACGAACATATAAAACGGGCGATTCAGTTTTCAGATTCAACTCACCTTAACCGAGATGGTCCCTGCAAGAGCATCAAGATCCTCAAGCAACTTCCCAATCCGGACCTGATTCCAAGGATCCCTATACTGTTCCCTGAGAACAAAATCGCTCGAAAAGTTGTACAAAATCGTCGTCCTACTCTGCGCCGGAGTCCTGACCAACAACTCCCTCTGAGGAGGAGCATCAAGTGGTGGATCAAGCAATCTCTCGAATATCTTCGACTTGGTTTCCCATAGCGCGATCGTCACGGGGGAATGGTACATTCCAGGCCACAGATTCAGTGGCTTCTTTTTGTCATCACCATCAAGGCCATTGATCCCATTAACCACATTTGCTGGATTTGGGAGTGTTGAGAATACTGAGATGACGTTTGAGGGTGAGTAGGGTTCCATTTGGGGGATGAAATTGGGGTGATTTTGGTATCTGGGTTGTGTATTTTTTGGGGGGGATTTGAAATGGGTAGTGATCCAAATTGGGGTTTGAGGAGATTTGGGGGTTGATTTTGGTTAGGGTTTGGGGGATATGTGAAGGGATTTTGGGGATTGATGAGGAAAGGTGGGGTTGTGATTGGGAGAATGAGGAATGGAGTTTGATGCCAAATCAATTCCTATGTTTCTCCACAAGTTGAGGAGAGCGGATGCATTCTATTGTCCGCTTTGTCCACTCCGCTTTGTCCGAGTCAACAAAGCGTGGTATAATTTTTATCTTTACATATAAAAAAATTATTAAAAAATAATTTTAAATAATAATAATAATATTTTTAAATATAATGTTATTTAAATATATTTACTATTTATTTTATATAT
>LIEC01012407.1:0-52975 GCA_001925005.1 Drosera capensis
GACGATGGTGAGCAGAGGTGTGATGACGAAGAGCTCGTGACGGATTCTAGATCTAGATCTGATCTAGAGAGAGCTTCGGTGAGTGGTTGGCTGCACCGACAGCGATGATGTCGCGGTGGCCGTAGTGATATACGGCTGGTAGTGGCAGTGGCCGACAGTAGCTATAGAGGCTGCGGTGATGTCGGTGGCGGAAGCAGTGGTATAAGTTCTTGGCGTTAATCTCAAGAACCTCCCTCTCATACCATGATAATTATATTGAATTGTATATTGAAATAATATAAAGTGTATAAGTGTTTTTTTTACATAAATCTATATATGAGTCCTCTATTTATAGGACGATTACAACGATCATATTACAACGGTCATATTTACAACGGTCATATTACAATAGTCATATTTACAACGGTCATATTACAACGGTCATATTCCTATATACTAACACTATGAAAACATGAGAATTTCTACAATCAAGATCAGCATAAAAGATTAATACTCGATGCTAATATTATTTTTTCGGGATTCCAACTCAAAACTGATTAACTAAAAATGAAATAATGCAGGATATATGTATATACAATTATTATTTTTTCATCCTACTCGATATGGGTGAACTATTCTCAATAGATAATAATTTCTGAACACATGTATGCGGGAAGAATACTTTTAACAGTAAGCTAACCCTTCTTGATAGAATCAGTCTTGTCCTCCCCATAAAATTGATCAGATTGTCTTCATCTCAGATTGTAAAAGTCAGAGAAGCTAGACTTAGCAAACTCAAACCGTGACAACCTCAATATTAGTCACATGGTTGTGGGAAGATTACTTAACCCCAAGACAACCTTCCTTGACAGAAAGTCTTGCCCTCCGTATACAATTGATGAAATTATCTTGGTTGTGGCATTTCTATTTGCCTTAAACCGATTTGAGTAAGCATTACCTTAAATAACACCGTAGACTATGACAGATATAAGCATATGAGTAACCCACGAAAGCCAAGCACAAAATGATGAAGTGTTTCTAAATGCTTTATTACTAGAATATATCATCAACAGATTAAAACATGCTTAGGACAGAGATTACCGTTGAGATGCAGATCTGTGTTTCAGGTTTTCACGCTTGGACATCTTTCATTCAATTAAAAGACTTGACTAGGGTTTGAAATATTCATCTTGAAGCGAATTAAAGACGAGGAGAGCCGAACTTCTCTAATTAGATGTCTTCGTATTCATTACTGTGTCACTCTACTAGAATGTAAACACCATTTTCACCGGACTCCTATCAAATTGGGCTTATCCAGTGTTTGATGTCACCCCTTGACACAACTCTATTGAGCCTAAACGTTATGTGTCAAGGTTGTATACCAGGGTTTGTGCCTCTTAAATCCATGGATGAAGAACATTATTTAAGGGACGCGGCTCAAACCCTCATGCGAGATCACACTGTCGAACTTGACTCTTTTGAAGTTGTTTTAACACATGAATTCATTAATGGGATGATGTAACGCCTCAAGATTTCTTGTTCAATAGCTGCTAGACACGTGGCGTTACCATCGCTCCAAAATATCTTTGAAACAAGGCGACAAGAATATAATGAGTTTAAGTATCAGAAACATAGGAACTAAAAATAAATATCCAACTTACACTGTCTTCTATTACATGAAAATCAATATCTAGAAAGAAAGAACAATGTTACAAGAAGCCGAATCCATTCATCTCTGCCAAGTAACGGAACCCTCCTCGAAACATTATTACCTAAAACGAACACGTAATCGTGAGCTCGAAAGCCTAGTAACACAGGATACACGTTCATCTCAAGGGTTCGGCATGCTTATTATATAATGTGTTTCCCATACACAAACAAGATGCAATGCAAGCAACACCGAGCAATCATATGTCAAGCAGGGACATATAAAGTATACACAAGATAATATCTCAAGTCAAGCAGGTTAATCCCCTTTTTACCATCATCATTAGCCTTTATTAGAGTTTTTAAGGCTCGTCTAGATTTCGTGTCAAGTCATATTAATTCTCGCGATTTTTATAGGTTAATGACATGCTTTGTCATGTCATATTGATTCTTATGATTTTACAGATTAATGACATGGTTCGTCACGTCATAATAATTCTTATGATTTTTAAAAGTTAATAACACGGGACAAGTTACAGCAGGAATTTAATATATTCCCTAGTATGGCCATACCAGGAATAATTAAACAAATAGGATGGTCGCTGCAGTCAACCCAGTACGGTTAATGATAACCAAACACGGTCATCAATTATATTTCAATTGATGCCGCTGCGTGCACGCGAAGGGGGTTTCTATCTATCCCTAGCTAGTTCAGGACTCGTAACTCTCCCAGTTATTGTCATTTACAGAAATTCCATCATGTTTAGGTTTTTCAGGATTTTCAAATAGATAACATGAAATTAACCGTATTAATTCCATGTACGACAAGATTCAAAATTGTATGCGTGTACCATGAAATTCATTACTTTAATTTCCACGTACAGCAAGCATCTGTTACGACGTTCATAATTCAAGATTTTCAGGTGTATAATATGATATTAATCATATTAATCCATGAATAGCAGACGACTACCATGGCGTTCATAATTCATATTATATTTTATAACGTTCACTTGAATCTTCAGGATTATAGTTTGTTGCAATAATCAAAATTCACTAGCACATGATATCACACGTCAAGAGCAAACAAACAATATTCAGGAATCGTTATTAAAACTCTATAATATTCTAAAGGTTGCATCGTTACTCTTTTGACGAACAAATCAAGTCAATCAAGTACATCATAATTTTATTATTTATTTATCATGCAAGTACGTGATCACCCAAACACATGAATCAAATCACGCATAATTTAGGGTAACGATGTGTGTTACCTCGTCATTTATAAAAATGAGGAAAATTCTTCAGATAATCCCAAACTTATTCCTGCTCCTTCGTAATGTTCGTACCTATGATAAAATAAATAACATAAGTACGCTAACATTAGTACCTTAATAATATACGCATGTGTGTACAATTACATATTGTACACAACCAATACAACTTTTAATATACAACTTAAGACAAAAGGGGCTAATCCCCTTCCTCATCTTCACTGCTGAAGAGAAACAGGACAAGACACGACATGGACGAAGACGGGAATCCGCCTGCCGATGGTGGAAGATCTCCGATGAGGCCAACGAAGGTCGGCAAGCTCGAGGGTTGGCGATAATAATGGACAGGGGAGGTCAACCATAGGGAATGTTGAACTCCGACCTGTCATCCATCGACAGGGAGGCCGAATCCGACGGTCTTTGGTGTTTTCCGGCATCGGGAAGGTTAACCGGGGTCGGATCTGATCGGAAAGGCGCTGGGAAGGGAACAACGAGGGTCGGGGCTTGACCGGCCGTTGCTATCGCCATCGTCGAAGTCCGGTGTCGGCCGTCGGAGCTGGATCTGAGAATGCAGGCGGCTCGGGTTGGTTCAGGAGGGGTTCGGGTTGGCTCGGGTTGGCTCGGGCTGTGGTCGGGAAGGGGTTTCCGAGGTCGGGGCGGTCAGAATCCGGCAGGGAGGGTTATAATACGTGAAGGATGTATAAACGAAAACGAAATCGAAACGAGAGATGAATTCTTACCCTTCTTTCTCTATCTCTGTTCTCCTCAAACGCTTAGGTTTCTCCTCGGGATGTTAGGTCAGAATTTGTGTGGTCTACACATTTTAAAAGTATTTATATCGATACGTGATTCAAATATTTATGGATACGGTTGAGATTTTTACGGGATTCTTTCATCGTTCAAAGATATCTTATCATAATTAAAATATATATTTCCTTATTCAAAATATTTCAGGATATTACAGATGAAAACATTAAAGGATAGTTCCACATATCATGTACGAATATTATAGAATCCATTACTCTTGTTTGAATTTTGCATATGTAACTTGTCTTGTATATCTTCTTAATTATCTCTTGTAATAATTTGATCACTCTCAATGGGAGAGAGTCCTTCCAATTGTTGTGTTTCTTCTTCTGTTTGTTGGAGCAGCTCTAATTCAACCCACGATTCCGTCATTAGCAATGTGTGAAACCGGAGAAAACCCCTCGTATACTTCATCTCTTCCTCTTACTCTCAATATTCAATCCGTTCTATCCAATACTATCCCTACCAGAGAAAACTATGTTAGTTGAAGATCTTAATTTTGAGTCTCATCAAAACACATAAACTCTCTAGTATACTTTTCGAAAAAGAGCCTCCTTCAATTCCAACAATTGGCACTCCGCGTCACAACTCGTACTATCTTGGATTACGGCAACAATGTCTCCACCTTGAGTCTTCTTGTTTCTTGTGATATTGCCTTTCAAGTTTAGGAGATGTTGCTAAACGGATTCGTCTCCACCTTCAAGATCCACATCTACTTCTGAATATTTGACGAATGTCCAAAGTATAGTCGACGCCCTCGTCAGAGGAGTCAAAGTTGACAAAACTGATTTAATTGATTCTATTATCGAAAGTTCGTCAGAGGAGTCAAAGTTGACAAAACTGATTTAATTGATTCTATTATCGAAAGTTTCGGTCCAGAATATGAGTCATTTGCCACATACTTTCATCTTCGAGATGACACATCTCCTTCGATCACTTTCAAGTTCTGTTCTGTCAACAACAAAGTATTCACGAGAAGTTTTCCTCCATGTCCTTGTCATCTCAATCCTCTACCGCCCTTGTAGCCAACATGTAATCCACCAAGAACCATAACCAAAACAAAAATTAAAAAATTAAAAAAAAATTAAAAAAATTGAAACATTCTCATCAAATGAACAATCCGTCTTAGAGGAACTAACATTGATGGGGAAAAATCAAGAAACTGTTCACAAAGAATACTACAGTCAAGTCAAAAGAAGATGAGAAAAAGGTATACTATAATTATGACAAACCAGGGCATTTTGTTGTACACTACAAACGAGCTTCACAGGACTCTACTACACAAAAGAAGAAGAAGGATTACACCAACGTCAACTTTAGGAGAAAGGAGAAAGGCATGGTCTATGCAACAAAGACATAAGTGAGACAGACTCAGACGATAAGGAAACAATCTCAAATGCTCAACTTTGTCTCATGATCAAAAGAGCCTCTTCAAGAGATCTCAAAGTATTTTATTAACCTGACAAGAAAAAATAAAGAAAATCTTTAATTGATTGTATTTTTTTAAAAAAGAAAATTAGAATATGATCTGTGAAGAAATTGAAAGGAAATCAAATGGCTTGCTTGTGGCAAAAAAATGAACTCAAGGAGTCTAATGGGAGGGTGAAATCTCTCACTGAGTTAGTGGAGAAACTCACCAAAAAGAATACTGAGTTACAAAAACACGTAGATGAGCATGCAAAGACCATTGATATTCAGAAAATGTTGAGCATGGATCAATCCTCATATAATTGATCTGGACTGGGATACAAAAGTAGGATAGATAAAACTGAATATTCAAAAGCCAGAGAAATCCCAACAACGAGTAAAGTTGAGAATGAGAAGTCGCCTACAAAAATTTTGTAGAAGGCTTAGGCTTCTACCACAAAGGTAGTGCAAACGAGAAAAATCTCGACCGCTCAACCAAAGAAGTCTAACCAATCGGCTACAAAGTCAATGAAGAAGGTGACACAACCCCCAATAATGCAAAAAGGAACATCACATAGTAATGTGTTGCATAGGAACATGTTACTCAGATGAAACTAGAAAAAAAAAAAAGAAATCTTTTTTTGTTTATTTTTTATTTTTGTTTCATTCATTTAAGAAATAAAATACAAAAAACAAAAGATACTAAATTGTTCTGTTTCATCAGGAAGTACAACAAAAATAGAAAATAAGAAACAAAAGTGATACTCATTCTATCTTAAAATTTTCGCAACGTCACGTATTTCGAAACGTTCTGTTCTTACTCTAAATGATGTCAAAAAAACCTTAAATTGACTCAGGATTAAAGTTTATAAGTTAATCTATCATTAATGTTTCATAATAATTTTATAAAAAATAATATGTGATTGTATTAAATTTTAAAACTAATTGATAATAAAATTTTAAGTGAAGACAATAAGAGCATAACTAAAATTTTAAAACTAATTGATAATAAAAATTTTGCACGATAACATATTACTATTTAATGGAGTTTAAAATAACTAATTGATAGTTCTCCTGGAAGGGGTTAACGTTATTTGGTATTCCTGCTCAAAACGGAAACCAATTACACAAAAAGAAAATAAGTAGCAAAAAACAAAACACATTATATAATAAAATGATTTTGTGCAAAGAGAATCCTGAATACTGTATTCAGATGAAATAGAAAATAGAAAGTGAAAACCATTTATTCTACCTTTTTGTTTTCTTCTTCTATTTTATCCATTTAAAGAAACAAAAAATAAAAAATAAAAAATAGAAGTGATACTAAACAGTTCTGTTTCATGAGTTAGTAAAATGAAATAAGAAAATAAGAAACAAAAATGATACCTTCTCCATCCCAAAATTTTTGCAACGCCACGTATTTCGAAGTATTCCGTTCTTACTCTTTAAACATGTCAGAAAAATATTAAATTGATCAAATATTAAAGTTTACAACTTAATTTATCATTAATATTTTATAATAATTATAAAAAATATAAATATTTGATCGTATTAAATTAGATCTCAAAATATATGATGTTACAAAAACGTTGGATGATGGAAGTATGAAAGAGGCCCAAAGAAAACAAATGTGTTTTGACGTGTAAAATAGAGCAATCAGGTTATTCTTAGAGCACTTGCATTAGATTATATAAAATAGGTAAGTTATGTAGTTTAGATAACGAAAATAAAAAATTAGGTAAAAATTGGATCTGTATCGAAATCTTTAACTATTATCTATAATGTATAATTATAAAGAACAATGAAGCGACAACTCTGAGGATACACTATAACATCTATAATTAATTAAAAAAAATTGTATAAGTGTAATTAAGAGAGAAAAGTCTTTATATTGATTCAAAGCAAAAATATTTTGGTGCACTGTAGCATTGTACTAAAAAATACTTTGGGTAGGAGACGACAGATGAAAGACGACACTGCAACGATGGCGTGATGGTTGTATAAGGCGACGTCGTTGGTTATGTGTTTGGTGTGGATTTTGATATCCTCCAAGATAGAGGAAAATGAGAGTAAAATAAAAAATAAAAAATAAAAGATAAAAAATATTATTAATATAAAAATATAGAGATTAAGATAAAGATGATACAATGAAAAATAAAAATTCTATAAAACATAAAAAAACTTTTTTAAGTTGTAAAATGGATAATCTGCACGAGATTTTAATGCAATTGCTGCGGTGTGGAAATGCATAAACCCCATACTCCGTCTCCCACAGTCGTCAACCTAATCACCACAAACCCCATCATCCATGGCGGCTTTGGCACCGCCGCAGCACACCAACACCATCCTCCCCCGCCGCCTCACCGCCGCCGTCCCTTCATCTTCTCCCACAACCAGCCGCCACCACTTCTTCTCCGGCCACCGCGTCTCCGTCCCCAGCCTCCTGCTCTCCGCCTCCTTCCTCTGCTCCGCTCGCCGCCGACCAATCCCCTCTCTCTCCAACCTAAACAAGGTACACCCTTCCATCTGATTCTTCTTTGGGATTCGTAATCTTGTGTTGTTGGTGTTCGATTTGGAATGACCAGGTGTGTAATTAGAGTGTACTAAGTTCAATAGTAAGTTGGAAGGCATTGTGTATGTTGTGGAAAGGTTTGGGGTTTGAGTGGGAGCTGAATCGGTCAGGGGTTTGAGTTCATGTGATCGATGCCAATTTGCTAAATCCCTTTCATTTACAGCAACTCTTATTATGAATCTAATCCCGTCGAGTGAAGGTTGTGGTGTGGGGAAGGCACCCTGGAAGATAAGATGGTCTACCGAGCTTTATTCTTATTTTTACATAGACAGAGTAATATGTCATCATTTATTCCAGAAGCCTAAATTTTGTTCGAGTTGATGTAATCTATTAGTTTGTGTAGATTAGGATAACTTATGAATTTTGTATGATGTGGTATCTTTTCTATATTCTAATTTTAGGGTGGGGGTGAGAACTTGGCTCTTTTGTACATATTGCTCAAGTAATTTTTATTCATGGAAATGACGGTCATGAACTTGTCATAAGACCCCTGTCGATGACTATAATACTTGGGTGGTTGTTATTGTTGTTGTTGTTGAGATTAGTTAGAATGACTAATTTGTCATAAGACCTATTAGTTAGAATGTAGATTCTTCCCTGTTGTTGAGATTCTCTCACTTCTTCAGAAGAAAAATAAGAAACGCTCCATCACCAAAGATGACATGGAAGAAGATCCTTTGGAGGCACTCTTCAAGCAACTTGAATATGATCTTGCAAACGACAATCAGATGCAAGATGGCGAGGATGATATTAGTGAGTTAGACCTAGCACAGCTTGATGATGAGTTAAAGGGAATATTGGGAGAAGATGAAGAAGAGTTGATGGGAGAGTACACTGAAGAAGAAGAAGAAGAAGAAGAAGATGATGAGCCGGACAAACCAGTTAAACTCAAACGTTGGCAGCTGCGCAGGCTGGCCTATGCCCTTAAGAAAGGAAGGCGCAAAATAAGTGTAAGCCTGATATTGTTTCTACTATACATACCAGTGCATGAAAACTTATGTTGGTACCTCCAAGATAGATTTTCATTGGTTTTTCTGTTGCCCATATTTTCTTTTATTGTTTCTCATGTTTTCCCTGTGAAACAAATAGGCTCCGTTATTTTCATTAACTTGTAATATATGTCTCTTTCGTGTGAATTGTATAGCAAGCTAGAATAGTTGGAGTAGTTGCAAGTTGTAACCGTGGTGAAAAATTGTCAGAACATCTGTTTTTTTTTTTTACACTAGTCAAGTGATGTAGCAGATAGTTTGGTCCATCACTGCTTAAGTATCTGATTGCAACTCAAGTTTGTTCTTTTGCAGATCTTAGATCTTTGTGGCGAACTCAACCTGGCAAGACCTCTTGTACTTGAGCTGCTACGTGAACCACCTCCTGAACTGTTAATGATGAGTGCCTCTTTGCCTGATACACCGGAGCCAGCTATCTCAATGCCAGAAACTGTAGAGGCGGAATCTGTTTCTGGTGAAACACAAATTGACCCTAGTGAGCCTGCTGAGCCTTACATGGCTGATCCTGAGGTGAAACTTCCAATCCATGTCCTGCAAAGTACATGGTCGGCTCGGAAAAGAATAAAAAAGGCGCATGTTGCAACACTTGAAAAAGTCTACTACCGTAGTAAACGTCCCACTGTAAGTACCATCTTTTAGCTTTGCTACTCTATTTTGTTAAAGGTATCTGTTATGTCAAATATCTAAAATACATGTATGTTGATCTGATCCAGAAACGTCCTTAGGTCATCTGATATCTTGTTCTAGGTTTAACTATAACCCTATAAATGTTTTATGCAATTCGACTCAAGTTACCTAGTGCTAGAAGCATGTGACTAGAGTGGGGTCAGGGAGATGAGAATGTATGTATCATGACTTTGCAAATGGAGAGTTATTTCCGTTTAAAAAGGGAAAATAACACATAATTTTCCCGAACTTTCGACGTTTTGCACATAACCCTTCTCAATTTTGGAAACAGGCACATGCCATCCTTTGAGGGGGGTTTTCTGTCAAAAAAATATATACTTTCAGGATCATGTGTTAAAAATTAAGATTTTTTTCAAAGTTTAGGGTGTTAAGCGACTATTTCTATAATTCAAGGGTGGTAAAATGCAACCGGATGATAATTGAAGGTGGTTAAATGCTATTGTTTCGTTTAAAAAAAGAAGAAAAGAAAAGAAAAAGATTATATTTGATATAACCTTGAGTTAATATATGATCTATAGCTTGCCATTCGAGGCATAGTAAGCGTTAGAAGTAAATATCTATTGCAAGGAAAAGTAATGATTTTTTTCTCTGTTGAGGTAACAGTATGTTTATTTGTTGACCTGTAACGGTACAATTAAACAGTTGTGTGACAAGTGTGTAAAGTACCTACGGATTTTCCGACATTTACGCTATATATGCAACCTAGATCTTTACTTCTATGACTAATTTATAATTGAATTACTTGACACTTTGTTGAAATTAGGGATTATTTGTCTTGATACATCATGTGTGAAGCCAATAAATAATGATCGCGATTAAAGCAACCCAGTTGAGGGGTTCTGTAAAAAAAATGTATTTTTTCAGGGAATCATGTGTCAAAAATCAAGATTTTTTCCAAATTCAGAGAGTTAAGTGGCTATTTTTATAATTCAGGAGGCTAAAATACAATCAGATGAGAGTTGAGTTAAATGTTGTTTTTCGAGAAAAATATTATGAATTATGTGTGGATTAATTATGAAGTCAAGCAAGTTATGGATCATATAGATCAATACCTAGTTAAGCCATACATTAACCAAAGCCCAATTTACCAACCAAACAAAGTCTCTACCATAGCAATATAGCATTATATATTTATTACAGATGACTTCACATTATTTGGCACATGGTGAACAATTTAGCCTTGTAACCCAAAAAGAAATAAAACAAATCTCTCCCTTTTTCTCGATATGGTAAAGACACCGATCCTAGCAGTAAGGCTATTCGTTATTGGCTGCATTTCTATGGTGGTGGTAATGGCGCAAGAGGAGGTTTTTGAAATGCCAGTTCCTGGTGGCACATGGTTTGTTCAACTGTTGCCACCACAGCCGGCCGGTTATTACAAGTATTTAGGAAACTGTATACACAAGAGTCACAAGACAACTAAAGCTTGTGGATTGAAGATATCCAAGGCAAACTTTGGCAACGGAAAGATAAATGATCCTCTTTGTTGCAAAAAGGTCGTAGAAGCCGGATATTTATGCAACCGTGCTTTGTCATTCAGACTTGCTTTATTTCACAAGTTAAATCCCCTAGCTGTCAAGATTCACAAGAATGGGTATGTCATTCATGATCAGTGTATTGTTAATGCTCCAAATATGTAAATGAACATGGTTGAGACTGTTGATTGAATCTCCATGTTCACCTATATCATGTATACAGAATCTTATTATTGATTGAAATATAAGCTGAAAGTTCTATCAATCTTTTGGGCACAAAGAAAACAACAATAGTTGATCAGTTAAATGAGTTCAGTTGGTCTTGTTTTTATTAGACCTTGGCTTTTAGCAAAACTTTGGAGTACTTGCTTAATTCATAGTGTTACCATGTTAATGAAACAAATATCAGCAACCAGCAAATATAGTTGTTGCCTGGCTGCAAAAAAATGTAATTTATTCAGGTGAGAAACTCACATTGAAAATTTAGCAGGCCTGACAACAATATCAATAGAACATGAATTTTTCTACTTATTGCCAACCGGTATCAGAATGAACCTTGTATCAGAATGCATGACCGCACATTTTGACTAATTGTCAGATGTGTTCTATGTATGTAACCCTCATGGGTAGATTATAGCCTGCTAACCATATAACTTCATGTTTCTTACAACTTGTAAGCGAACTTATCTCCCAGTGTGCTTCATTTTTCTTTTGTGCAATGAGCATCAGGTGATGAATGCAACTGCTCGGCATCTGTAGCTTGCTCCCTGAGATGCCTTTTTTTTTTTTCTTTCGGATTTGTAAACTAAGATTGGTTGCTATAACTTGCAGGATGCGATGATCAGCAGCATTTCTCATTTGACAAACCTACCTCGCAAGAGAATTGTTCAATGGTTTGAGGAGAAACGTGCTGCTGATGATTTGCCGGAGCGTCATAACCCTCACAGATGGGTTGCTTCAAAAAGTGTAGTTTCCAGATGATTCCCATTGTGCACTATCTTCTATGCTCTCGCCATGGCTCCTTTTCTTGCCTACTTGTTCAATTTAACTCCCAGACCAAGGGATACCAAAGAGAACGAAGAGGAAGCAGTGACTCGGTGGGTGATTTCTTTCTGGAGAAGGGAATCGACATAACGGCATTGAGGTTCAGAGAACAGGTTTCTGAGGGAGTTGCCCGCTGGTTGGCACTGGCTTGTCAAAATTGAGTGCATTGAGTTCGTGTTGTACAAATTTAAGCTTCTCAAGTTCGAGATTGTCGTTAGTGTGAGATGTCGAGTCATGGTCTTTGGATGTTATTGTTGTTAATCTTGAGGCGTATGCGCCTGAGAGGTATTATACGAACTCTTACAATTGGCATCCTGGTGCAGAACATTCCTCAAAGAAACGTGCTATTCCTGAAATCTTTGAGGTAAGTGTGTCTATAGGAGTTCCTGGGTTGTTCTCACATTTTGTAGCCCGGTCAATTAGGTCTTGTATATTTATTTACCAGGCTGATCGAGCTGATGTATAAGCATTGTTTGTCGTCAGGTCATCAACCCAAAAAATGTTAGTAATGAATGAATGTTCATGCCGTAAAATTTCTCTAGGTTATACTATATCATGTTGTGATGGAAAATAAAGCTGGTTGTTCATTCAAGTTGTTGTCTTGGAGAAAGATTGATTCCACTTAAACAAGTATCAACTTTGTGTCTATCAAAAAAATAAAAATAAACAAATAAATAAAAATTATCAGCTTTGTGTCTTGTGGACGATGAAAAATGATACCGAGCGAGCTAACCAATGCAGTTTGAAGGGTAACTACAGTTTTATCATGATCAGTCATTAGGGTAACTACAACTACAGTTTTCATTGGCTATACTGCTATAGCATTAATGGCATCGTAACATAGAAGTCCTCATAGCGAGACTGTATGTTTGAAGGATTAAATTTGTAAGGATAACATCCCCGATTATTCAATCTCTATCGCATCGCAGAGATTATTTTATCCACTCTATCCCATCCCACTAAATTATCCCCATTAATAGGATTATTTTTTAGTTTAGGGATTAAACAGTCTCAGTGGGTCATCCCACAAGCAAACGAACAAGAAATAGTGGGATTAAATAATCCAATCCTTAATAAACCCCCTACACCAGGGGATTCATCCACATCAGATATTATATAATTTTTTTTATTTTTTGCATGAATTCCTAAACAGTATAAAAAAATCCAATCCATACAATACGAGAAAATAATTCTCATCCATTATAATTTGAATTTGTTCCACCACAAACACGACATCATTTTACTCACCGGATTCACCCTCCTCGTTATCTTGCTCCACCTTCACATCCTACCATCCCCCACCGCCACTGCCGCAATCCCATTAGATTCATCTTCGTCGTCGTCTTACTCCATCTTTACAGCCCATCACACATCAAATATAAAAGTCATAAAAAAGAAATACAAGGATCTTCAGACTCACAAATACTCACACACTGAGAGTGTATGAACATGGAGATCTTTGTACAAGGATCTCCAAACTCACACACCCGCAAATTGAATCTCTGATACATCTGGAGCATAGGAACAGAAAACCCATAAGAATGACACCCGCAAGATGTTTGATAAAATGTTACAAAGAAACAGAGTGTCGATTCAAACTAAAATAAGACGATAGGTCATGGAACAAGATGACAGAAATCAAGGATAAAAATACACGTTTCAATTTATTTACATGAATAAAAAAACTCAGACGCGCTGTTTACATAACACAGGCGCACTGTTTCCGTCAAACAATGTGCTTGAAAGACTGAAATGGTGCGCATGTTATTTAAAAGAAACAAACAAATCAATAAAATCAATCAAACCCAACCATAAAATTAAATTACTCTAACCCAAACAAATAAAATAGAGTCTTCAATCACTGAAAACGATCAAGTAACAATGATTTGGTAGTTACGATTATCCAAACGGTCGAAACCCAAAAACCAATGAAAAAATCGAAATCGTCACTAAACAAAATCCAATGAAAAATTTTTAATTGATCAATTAGGTTTGTTTTATTTGAACTCAGTAAAAAAAATTATAATAATTTGATAAGAAAATAACTACATATATAAATTCAAATGAATTGATTCAAACGTTCATTGACAAACTAACAAAAACATTCTTCATTTTGTTTACAAGGACACTGTTTAAATAATATAAGACCGCTAATTCAATTAAACAAGGCACCAGTGGTATTCCAACAGTGCGTCTAATTTTATTTTTTTCCAAAAAATCACAAGATTAAACGAATACTTAAACACAAATTTATAACATGATACCAATAGTGTTGAAAAAAATCCATATTTAATAAGCAATAAGTTTGTTTCTTAAAAAAAAAAGATCCAAAAAATGAAGAATTATTCAGACGTCCTGTTTAATTATATTGGCGCACTGTTTGAGATTGTAAAGCATTGAGAGTATTCAAACACCTTGTTTCACTGAATTGCCGCACTGTTTTAAAATGTGCGTCATAACAAAATAAAACAGCGTGTCAATTCAAATCCAAAAATCAAAACGAAAAACCACTAAAAGTCAACAAAAAAACAAAAATTTATAACATGATATCCAAAAAATTGAAAACATTATCACATGATACCCGAACATGAATTATTTTTTTAAAAAAATTTATCCCAGCACGTCTCGAATTTTTAAGATCGATCCTTCGGTATTTCGGTACGGGAAATGCATAACTCGATTCCGCTCGGTACCATGCATACTTAAACTTTAACAGTCAACCTTACTTTTTGGTGCTATTAATGAATCTTTGTGTCAAGATTTTCCAAGGTGATGACATGAAACTTTGTGATGAGCATGATGGAAGAACTCAATTTCTTCCTTGGCTTACAAATCAAACAGTTACAACATGGAATTTTGAGCCGTCAAAACAAGTACCTTGTGGAGTTGTTGAAGAAGTATAAGATATTGGATGCCAAATCTTATGAAACCCCTATTCCCACGGCTTGTAAATTGGATGAGGATCCAAATGTAAGAGTCTTTATCAAAAGGAGTATCGAGGTATAATTAGATCACTCTTGTATCTTACAGCTTCACGTTCTGATATTATCTTTAGTGTATATTTGTGTGCACGGTTCCAAATAGACCCTAAGAAGAGCCATCTCAAGGCTGTGAAACGAACCTTGAGGTACTTAGGTGGAACACAAAAGCTAGGATTATGGTATCCTAAAAGAGCAAACTTTGAACTAACAGGTTGCACGGATGCTGATTTTGTTGGATATTTGGTTGATAGAAAAAGCATGTCAGGCCCTTGTCACTTAGTGGGTCCAAGTTTAATTTCTTGATCTTGAAAGAAATAAAATTCTGTTATTTTATCCATCATTGAAGTAGAGTATATTGGTGCTGGTTTATGTTGTGCACAAGTGTTATGGTTAAAACAACAGTTGAGTGATTTCTGAATTAAATGTGATTGTGTGATAATTCTAGTGTTATATATGTGATAAAAAAAATCCAATTATGTATTCAAGAACTAAATATATAGATGTTAGACATCATTTTCAAGAAACTGAACAATATTCAAGAATATTGTGAAAGGTAAAACAATTAACAGATATCTTCACAAAATCCCTTGGAAGGGAAATGAAAAACTAAGACAGAAATTAGGCATGATAAAATTTGATTAGTTGATTATTACCTTTGATCCCTGATGGTATCACTGATTGGTTGATTTTGAATATGAGAGTGACTTTCTTTGACTTAAGAAGTCACATTGGGTGAGAATTCTACTATGGATGTTAGAAGAAAAACTGAAGTGCATATATTATTCATTGCTATGAATGTCGTGCATTATTTGTATTGTTGACTATTTACAAATATTTGTTCAGTTTATAAAGTGATTATATCATATCTTATTGTTTCCATCATCCAAGAGTCGTATCTTCATAAGATCTGTCTCTACCTTATCCCAAATCCTTATCCAGATTTTCTCTCTGTAATTTAAGGGAAAGTAACTGTCACATATTTTTGAGTGTTTTCATAATTTTTTACTTTTTCAAGTAATTAGAGTTTTTTAGGTTGTTTTTAGCCTTTTGAAGTGTTATTGAGTATTTTAAGCTCATTTCAAGGTTCTTTTTATAGTTTCTTGTTTTTTCAAGTCATTAGAGTTTTTTTATATTGTTTTTAGCCTTTTGAAGTGTTACTGAGTGTTTTAAACTCATTTTAAGGTTCTTTTCATAACTTCTTGCATTTTCAAGTCGTTTGAGTTGTTTTTAGGATGTTTTTAACATTTAAATGTTTATGGGTGTTTTAAACTTATTTCAAGGTTCTTTTCATAGTTTCTTACGTTTTCAAGTTATTACAGTTGTTTTTCATCCTTTGAAATGTTTTTGAGTGTTTTAACCTCATTTCAAGATTCTTCTCATAGTGTCTTGCGTTTTAAATTCATTAGAGTTGTTTTTAGCTTTTTGAAGTTCTTCTTTCCCTGTTATCAAATCATTCCAGAGAAACTACACAACCGCATACAAACCGCACCCATCTCCCACTACACCATAACTTCCCATAAACACCATCATAACTTACCATAACCACCTATACTCCTCATCTCCTCCAACCAGTTCCTTCTCCACATAAATTCCCCAACCATGTCTAGCACGAGAGCTTAGAAATCCACCAAGGCAAAGGTTGCCAAACCAAAACGGCAGTATAAATGCAAAGCCCCAAAAGAACCTAAACCAAAGAAAGCCAAGTCAATCAGGACCGTTCCACCGCCACCTGAGACTGTGTTGCTGCCTTGGTACAACACAGAAGGGATGAGTTAAAAAAATCAAAAGGATGCCGAGATGGTCTCAGATCCGACTCTTTTGCCGTAGACGGTTCCTCAATCAGAGATCATGCATGTTGATGAGCAAAGAAGGGAGGATCAAAAAAGTGTTGGTGATGACAGTGATGCTTTTGTGGATGCCAGAGACACTGTTGAGTAGTCTAAGGAGAAAACACCCGAATTCCCTCAGATCCCATTAAAGGGTGATATTGTTGAGAATGTTGATGTTGCTTTGGTGACTGAGAAAGATGATCTTGATGATGTTGTGATAGAGATGGGTGATGCAATGATGACTAACCAAGGTGATGCAGTGGTAACTGAGAAGAATGTGGATGTGATGATTAGGAATGTAGTTGATGATGTGAAAGAAAGAGATGCGGATGATCGTCTGACTTTATAGCAGAGAATCTACAAGGTGAAAGTTGAGAAAATGGACGAGATCAAAAAGGCAAGGATTGCAAATCCTCAGGGGGAACAGTCCTTTGGAGAGTCAATCCTTCTTGATGAGCTGGCTCTTCTAGGTGTGACTGAGGATCCTCGAACTGCTGCTGTTAGGACTAAGAACACAAACACAGAAGTTGCTCCTGTTGTCGAAGAGACAAATCAAGATGAGGAACTTGATGACCTCTTTCCAGCAGTGGGGTCACTCAAAAGTCTTGCTGATGAAGATATTACAATGTACAAGAAAGCAGTAGAGAAGACACCAAAAGGAGCCTCAAAACAAAAGAAAAAGCCTCCTCCCAAGATGCTTGTTAGTAGAAGAAGAATGGCACGACAAGCCTCTGGGGCCGCACCTACCAAGAGCCAGCTCTCTCGCAAGACTCAGTCCATGACAAGTGAGTCTAGTGAGGCTGGCCCTGCCACAAAGAAGAAGAAGCCTCCAAAGGCTACCCTTGCGAAGAAAGGAAGATTCTGAGTCCAGTGAAGATGAAGTGATGACACTTTACTCTGAAATAGGATTTGAAGAAGAATTCCACTACTGAAGAGACCAAGGAAAGAGCCTCTTGGCAAGAGACAGTGCAAGAAAGTTTCTGATAATGAAGTCTCTGACAACAAAGATAAAATAGAAAAGGACTTGCAAGCCAAACCAGCAACTCTCTTCAGAAAGAACAAGTAGGTGGTCGTGTCTGAATCAGAGGAAGAGGCTGAATTCAATGAAGCTGATGAGGAGGCTGAAGAAGAGGTTGCTAAGCTGGATCTAAAGGAGAATGAAGGAGAAGACGATGAGCAAGAAACCTAAGAAGAGGAAGATCAGTCTATTCAGCCAAAAGAAGGGGAAGAAAATAGGGATGATTGCTAGGAAGCATCTCTTAGGTAAGGTCTTTAATCCAACCAGGCTGAAAAAGAATGACCTTACCTGGGTATATCAAACCCTTGTTATTCAAGAATGGGATGAAGCATGTCAAATGCATAACTTTGTCCATAAGAAGGCTGTGATGAATTCTACGAGAATCTGAAACAAGTGAAGTCTAAGAGGAGATCAGATTCACAGTTATGAGCCGGGTCAATGGTAATCCCATTACTTTGGATGAAAGGTATGTTGCTGGGATTCCTATGTGAAGGATTTGGAGATTATCCTAAGGATTAATGACCGATGGTTAACAATTTAGCAAGGGCCCTAGTCGTGAGACGACCAAAGCTATTCTTCATAAGGAGATGTCTCCTAACCATGTTCTGGTACGTGCTTTGGTTGTGAGGGTTATTGTGCCTAGGTCATCAAGAAAGGATGCTACGAATGGGTTGGATATGACTCTGATGGAGTTGATGATTCGTGGTGCAAAGATCAACCTGCTAGTGCTGATGTTGAAGCACATGGTCTATGTTACAAAGCATAGAATCCATGATCTTCCCTATGGGATATGGTTGTCGAAGCTTCTGAAGAGTATGAGAGTTGCAGACTTGAAAGATAATGAAGAGGTGGACAAAAGATCATATTTTGGTCAACAGTACCTAACTTCTCTATCCTTGAAGAATGCTAAGGGTACATGGGTCAAGTTGGAGTCTGATAAAGGAGCCCGTTCTTCAGGAAGAGTTTGCTCTTCAAAGGCTATGTTTGCTGAGTGCCAGGAAAAGCAAAAAGTCATTGATGCAATAAGCTGTAGAACTTGATAATCTGAAAGTTGCCCGACATCTGCTATGGATACTGTTGCAATGATGGCTTTGGTAAAAAACCTCAAGAGCACCACAAAAAGCTCCTAGCCAGCCTATGACCTACCTACATCCTTTTCCCTTCTTTTTCTATCTTTAAGCCTTGAACTTTCTTGAATCTCTTTTAAAATTTTGAACTTTATTCACTGGTCTGTAATATATTCTAATGTTCTGACCTTCTAATTTTATGGCTTATGTATATCTATTTGCATGACACCGTAATCTCATTTGGGGGGAAGGCTGAGGACATCTCATTTCACTCAAAGGTAAGGGTTAGCCTTTTTGTTGATGTCAAATGGGGGAAGAGTAATGGTCAATTAGTTGGCTTATGATGTATTGTACCTGCTTATGTGTTTTTATTACTTTTTTGTTTCAAGTTGTTATGTGCTTATATGTCTCTTTGCATTCTCTGTTTTCTTATTTCTAATTCATGTTTAGTTATTGGGATTATATGTGTTTAATGGTCTGTAGAAGTGCCCTAGTTGTTTGCTCTGATCACTTGTTAGATTAGGACTTTGTTAAAAATCTGAAAACAGGTGATGTGTGCGAAAGTGGAATTTTATGAGCCATGGAAATGCTATGATCTAGAGCTGTTTATACTTGTTATATTTTTGCTCTGGTCATCTATCTTGCATCTAGTTACAGGTTGATGAAAGGAGATACAAAGGATACTAAGGACTTTGAAGACTTTAGGTATATACTAGAGACGTTTTCACTTAAGAGTCATTGTCCTGAAAGGTATGAGTAGCCTTGGTCATTCTCCTTCATTGAATACTTTATTTTTGACCATCCACCCTTTTCATCATTAAAAAGGGGAAAATTGTTGAACCTCATGTGTTTTGATGATAATAAACAGGTATATACTAATATTGACTTGAGTTTTTATGTATGTAGGTGCACATTAACGTTAAAAGCCTGAAGGAACGCATGAAGATTTTTATCAAGCATGGATGGGCTCTCAAGGGTTTTATGCTACAAACAAAGTAATCTGAAGATCATGGAATGAAGGTTTATCAAACATTGAAGTACAGAATTCAAGTGAAAGACCTCAAGAATAAAAAAATAGCAACTCATGAAAAACATAAGATCTAGTTGATGCAAATTGGAGATCTACAATATAGATACTTGTATAAGGACAATGAGGTACGATATTTTATCCTACAGTTGAATTTTTTAGCACTTAGGGTCTAATGAAAAACATGATTTTTCAAGAGGCGTCTCTTATATCTTCGAAGAACTGTCTCTTGGGTTAGTAACCGTTTCTGTTTTGAAACTCTGATTTTTCAAATCTATTATCTGTAGAAGATATTTTCTGTTATTATCCGCATATTTTTTGAAAGAAAAATATCTTTTTTAGAAAATATGAGTATTGGACTATTTTAGGAAAATCTTTTTAACAAGATAACCTAAAAAAATTCCTAAAACTAAGAAAACAAGTAAAACTCTCTTTCTGACTTATTTTCTTTTGTCTTCCATGATATCCACAATCATCCATGTTTCACTAGCTTGTAGCTTCAAAGTAAATTATTTAACCAATGTTGGAAACATTTTGAAAACTCATCAAATTACGCATAGCTTAAAAAGAGTAAAAGTTGATTGTTTTTTAACAAGTGTTTTCAACTTTTGTCTTGGTGATTTGAAAATGGTTTAAGTTTTGATTTTACAACGAAGATCTCGAGGTGAATTCTAACCTTAGATCTGCTCAATGTTCTTTACTGTATGGTAATGGTGTCAAGTTTTTCATGTCCAAAGGATTATTGTGTTGTATGATTGAGTTGTTCCTATTCGTCTAGCTCGTGAAGCTATGATCCATTATTGACTGAGATCGAGAGTCTGTAAGGGTCGTGAGTCAAGCTACCAGGGGTAGTTTACAAATAGGATTGTCTACTCTTAGAATAGACGTAGATAATCATTTTTAGCATCCTAAGATAAAGGAGGTACTGGAGAAGTCTCGTAGTTTGGTTAACTGTGAGCAAAAGAACAAAATATATACTTGTAAAGTGGTTTACATAGTGCTATTGGTGTGTGTAAAGAGTGGATGCACCTTCCTGGTCAAGTTGGGAACGAACCACTATAAATATGGTTTTATTTACATTTCTTGCATTGCTTTTTTATTCATTGATTACATAGATAAATGCAGGAAAACTAAAACTAAAAGTGTAAGAAGCGTCTCTTCAATAGAACCAACTCTCATCTAAGAACTAGTTCTTAGTAAAACATCACTTTACAAACTTTCGAAAAAAGTTTAAATACTCAACCCCCCTCCGCTTGAGTATTTCTTGTGACTGGAACTTAACAGCATCGAAGTTATTCTTCTCCGCTAACTGTCGAGTGCTTAATGGTAGAAGAAATCGGTTTTTTCCTTAATCCTTAGACTGCTTGATTGTTGGAAGGATTACCTTGATGCTAGGTATTGGGAGCAAGACAAGAAGCATGACAATAGGACTTTCAATTAGGATGGGAGTTTGGAAGAGATGGAAGATATTATGACTTCTTTGTAGTGAATATATGTTATGTTTTTTATAATGTAGCAATAATATTGTTGTATGTAATATTATTCGTTGAGATAAGATTTTATGTCCCCCTCATCTTGTATTATTTGATCTCAAGTAGTAAAGGTTCCGCTTAGGATCTAGATAAGTTTGGGCTTAGTATATGTACAAATTACAATAGAAGAATCAAAGATATTTTGGTGATTGTTCGAAAAAATAAGAAATGGTTCACATTTTGTCATAATAGTTGACAATTTCATGAAAAGTGTTGACCATTTTGCCAAAAATCATTGAAGATAAAGCAATGTTTTTTTAATAATTTGAAGTAGTAATCGATTTATGATAATTCGTTAACAGCTTTGATGACATGAGAGCAAGCATGTTACTTGGAAATCGTTATCGGTTTAATTAGAGAAAATCGTCAAAGGTTATGATGACCTGAAAGCACCAAAATTTGTCACTTTGAAACCATCATAGGTTAACAGGAAGTTGTTCGTGGGTGTGATGATCTGAGAGCATTGAAAAATTGCATTAGAAACCATCACCAGTTCTTGAAAACCGTCAACGGTTACGACACCTGAGAGCACCCTAAAATAAATCTAGAAATCAACAATGGTTTTTAACAAACCATCAATGGTTTTCTCAAGATCTGTCTATTACAAACCCCGAACCCTCTTTTTTTACCACATCTCAAACACCTTTATCTCTCTTCGATCACAAACCCTAACATACCCAAATACATCAAACTCTAATGAAATCACCCCAATTTTCATCCAATTAATCCTCTCAGTTCAATTCACACACATTAATTGAGCCATTTATAACCAAAACATTATGATTTTTTGGGATTCATTCCTTTTGCTCATGGCTATTTTGATGCTCAACGTAAGAGGGCATCATCAATCGGATGATGATGATGCCTTAACGCGTCGGATGCATCGTGTACGCCCTCTCCTCCACCACAACCATTACGTGTTGTACCTCGTCGCAACCCTTCAAGGACTACGAGTGTTGATAAGAGCCAGGGGAAGCAACCAACCAAGGAGAAGGACAAAGGGACATAAAGCCCACGGATGAAGTGGGTGTTGAAAAGCTTGTAGTAAACTTGGACTTGAACAAATCCTATGGTTTTTTTTGTTCTTGATTTGTATTAAACTTGTTGTTGAATGATGCTGGTTTGCTACTTGTTTGACATGATGATGTTAATTTGTTGTTGGAACAAAGTAATATGTAATGGTTTGGATGATGTTGAAAACAGGTCGAAATCATACTTCTTTTTGTATAAGTAGAAACCATGAATGGTTAAGAAAAATCGTTCACGGTCTGAGATATCCAAATGAGTCCAGAAAGAGGTACACTTTTTGATCCTAAAATCGTTCACGGTTTTAGGATGTTAATTTGCTACTTGTTGGACATGACGATGTTAATTTGTTGTTGGATCATGAACCAACAAATGTTGTTGTTGGAATCAAAGTAATATGTAATGGTTTGGATGATGTTGAAAACATGTCGAAATCATATTTCTTTTTTTAAAAGTAGAAACCATGAATGGTTAAGAAAAATCGTTCACGGTTGAGATATCCAAATGAGTCCAAAAAGAGATACACTTTTTGATCCTAAATTCGTTTATGGTTCTTTAAGAAACGTCAATGTTTTTTCCTAAAATGTTAACGGTTTTGGTTAATCGTTTAAGGTTTTGGGATTCTAGATTTCTTAGGTTGCTGTACAATTTCATGTTAGTGAAACCGTCAACAATTCTTAAAACCGTTGGCGGTTATTTTTTTTAATAATAGAAACGACTAGTTTTTCTCAAATGGGACAAAAATATCCTAATCAATTGTCATAAAACGGTTATTTTTTAGGGTATTTTGATCTATCTTATTTTTGGAAGATTTTCTACATAAAAGAACAATTTGGATAATCACAAATTCACAAAATCTTCCGTTCTCTCCTTGTTTTTATTACAATAAAACTTTGAAGTTTTAAACCATAAACATACAATGTTGTATATATCAATTCCTTGTGATGAGGTGGATTCATTTACAGGCGTTTATACATTTGGATGGAAGCAATTTTTTTTACCTCATTACTAGAAATGGATTCATTACTAGAAATGGATGGTTATATACAGCATTTTGAGGATATAAAGTAGAGGATAGTAAAAGATCGGACGAATTATCAAGATATAAATTTGATATGCATTCTATCTTTTTGTTAAATTTGTTGTTAGTTTAAATGGAAATGAAGACTTTGGTGTTAATGGTTAAAAAAAAAAAAAAGACTTTGGTGTTGGTTTTCTACTTTGGAATTCAAAATACTATGTATCATGAGATGGAATATGTTATTTGAGGTGGAATACTGAAATTCACTTTGTGTATCTTGAAATGACAAAATCATTCACGATTAAGTCATTTAAATGAGTCTAGAGAAGTGTTTATTTTTGGATCCTAAAATCGATGTCTATTTTCTTGTTGACGTTAACTTTTTTTTTTTTTTATAAATTGTTAAACGATTTTTTGATTAAAAAGAATGCGAAAAATAGATTTGAACCTTGAAATTCTAATCAAAACGACTTACAATCCGCTCAAATGGACCGGACAACCCTGTCTAAGAACCGGACCAAGCCAGTATTTTTTATTAGGTGGGACCGAGCTTTCATCCTTGAGTGAAGGCCCATTCCTAATCTCTATCCAAGAATAGGGCCGATCCTGATCCGGTCTAAATCACTTGGGTCGGGTCAGTGAGTCCCAGGGCCTCATTAAAAAAAAAGACATCAACATCATCGCCGACTGGTCCCCACTCCCCCCACAACCAAACACACATATTCCATCTTCCATATCCACCGTCCGATCAAATCTCAAATCAACGCCCACAATCGCCTCCACGTTCCCAACTCACCAGCCTTTGATCCCCTTCGCCATTCATGGCTCTCACCCCTCCACGTCTCCCATCTAGTGGTCTCCCAACTCCACCACTCTTCTCTTTCATCCAACGGTTCACTTTGCTCTCATCATACTCACCACTGTGCTGCTTTCGCTCTTTCTCTCTCTAACATCCCGCGCTTGTGCTTCTCTCTCTAGAAAGTACTTTCTCTCGAGCAAGAGGAGAAGAAATCGCATTAGTGAATTGGGGAATTTTGGGGAAAATGCAGGAGCAAGCAGCGACGAGTTCGCTTGCGGGGAGCTCGTTGCCGTCCAGCAGCGAGAGATCGTCGAGCTCTGCTCTTCAAATCGAGGTCAAAGAAGGTCTGCTTCAGCTTCTTTTTTTTTTCTTTGGTCCTTTCATTTTTTTGATTTTTGGGTGAGGGTTTTTTTTGGATGAAAGCTTGGATTTTGAGTTGGGGATTTTTTAGGGGATGAAATTTTCATCTGGGTTGTGAAGATCTGTTGCCAATGTTGATGGTTTGTGTAACAATTTTGTGTATGGTGTTTTTTTTTTGGTGGTTTTTATTGATTATTTGATTGTGATGGTTGAAAGTTTCGATTTTGAATTGTGGATGCTTGATAGGAGAAGGAAATTTCATAGGGATAGAGAAGACTTGTTGTCAATGTTGATGGGATAAGGGGCAATTTTTCATTGATGAGTGGTGCTTGTTTTGGGGGTTTTATATTAATGTTTTGATTGTATTTGGTTGAAATGTTGGTGTGATTGTGATTGTGATGAAAGGAATGGAGAGTGATGATGAGATAAGGAGAGTGCCGGAGATGGGCGGGGAACTAGCTGGAGTTTCAGGTTCGGGCGGCGGGAACCATTCGGTGGCAGGGCCGGATAGGGTGCCGACGGCGGCTGAGAGTCAGAGGAAGAGAGGTAGAAGCTCGGCTGATAAGGAAACCAAGCGTCTCAAGAGGTTGGTGAACTTATATGTCACTTTGGTCTTTTCTGTCTTGTTCTTAGCACAATGCTGCAAGAAACATAAGCGGCCTAGAACGGTTGGCAATCATATGTATACGTATCAGTCGCAGTGACGAAATGAGCTTTCAACAAAAGTGCCTACAAATTGGCAGAGTTTTGTGAGTGATTTTAATTGCCTTCTTAGGTAGTTAGATTTAAGTTTGACCATAAGACATGAATGTTCAGAAGGGTTAAATTTATGCTACAGAATCCTTCCCCTCAACCATATGGTCAAGGATTTGGTAAATCTTGAGGACGTAAGGAAACAATCCTATTTGTAATACAATAGGCTTAAAAACTGTATGCATCTCATCCTTCCTAGACTTTGTAGTTAAAGGGATCATATAGGTTTGCGTCTTTGCTTTTAAGCAAAAGTCATGAGTATGCTATTTTTTTAGGGTGTCTTAGCTTGGTTATCAGCCATGGCCCATGCATATTTTAAAGAGACGTTTACTTTCATTCCAAACATGTGTTTAAATTTGTGGTGCTACTAGAGAAAGATAAAGCAAAGACAGGCAGTAACAGTCACTTCAAACTATGAACTATCAATCAGACATACTTTTAACACTTCTACATGCTAAAATTTTGAAGCCGAGATCTAGCCTTTTAGGTAACTTTGTGATGTCTATCTCTTGCGATAGAACCCTTTACTAGAATACAGCTGTGGCATGTTTTTTTAATGATTAATTGGGAACTCTTTCCCTCGTTATCTAAATGAGCAGGCTATTGAGGAACAGAGTTTCTGCACAGCAAGCAAGGGAGAGAAAGAAGGCCTACTTGAGCGAGTTGGAGGTGAGAGTGAAAGACTTGGAGAAGAGAAACTCTGAGCTGGAGGAGAAGCTGTCCACGTTGCAAAATGAGAATCAGATGCTTAGACAAGTATGTCCAACTCCAATGCCCTTATTTGATCTAACCATGTGGTGTATCACTGTTGCCCTTTTTATGGTCCCAGATCTTTTTTCGAGAGGTTTACGAGAAATATCCATCGTTTGTGGTCACATCACTTCATTCATTCCTTGTGAAACCCGCCACTATCATCTTGTTGTTTACATCTTGTGCTTTGAGGTTGGGCGGATGTGTTGCTTATTTTATCTTCTGTTGTGTTCTTTCACTCTGTTGGAAGCAAGTAGATGACGCAAATATGTTTTTACTCACTAGGTTCTTGACAAGGGACCTAACAGAATATTCGAAAGTATTTGATTTGTGTGATGGATTTCGGTGTCTGACAGAGTGGAAGAAAATTTGCCTATGTTGATTTTGGAGTTTAGGATCTGAGACTGCTCTTACATAGACTATTTTTATGTTGGCCCTTTCTTTGCATGGTTGCTGAGATGGTAAGCATCATGGTTGTAAGTTAATGACGCTTGATTTGGTGGAGGGGTTGGAGTCCTAAAATGATGAAAGACCATAGATGCAGTGTGAAAGGGTACCACAGTCGCTGTCTTGGTATGAAGTTGGAAAATTTCAGATAATAGATAGGATGAAAAGAACAGAGGAGATTCAGAATGGTTCCTGATGTTCTCGTAACCTTGTGAGGTATTGGAGCTTTGGGGTATCTCATATTGAATTCAAAAGCCCCATACAAACGACCCTCATTGTGCACATAATAGCCAGGTAAGCTTTCTGTTAACAGTCCTGGTTGGTAGATCATGAAAGCTATCCCTGTCCTCATTAGCTTTCGGGTTCTCTGCCCGAGCTGCTAGTCATAGATTTCGAGAAACTTCTCACCCAGAAGTAAAGGTCAAGATCAAAGAGGAAGTGGAAAAGATGCTAGCCACTATCATTGGGCCTAATGAGACTGTAGAAGCTGGCGAGTATGGAAAGGGATTGACCTTTGGAAAGTCACTTCATACCTCTCACTTAAAGGGTTAGGCTTTCGGGAAAATGACATATCAATGTTTGAAAATGAGTGCACAAACTCATTTCCTAGTTGAAGGGGGATAAAGTGCTAAAGGTCGAAAGTTCAGGGGCTAAAATGCTATTTTTGCATCTCATGGAAAGTGTTAAGTTGCAATTCTTGTGGAGCTAGGGACATTGATTTCATTGTGATAGACATATGTACTTATAGTTGGTGATAATGTAAGTTACATAACTTGATAATGTTGGATTCATGCAGATTTTGAAGAATACCACTGCAGGCAGGAGTGGAGGAAGCGGTTCCAATGGAGATTGATCTGTATGACAGTAGTCCAGCGCGTGGAAACCTACCTTGAAATCTACAATCTGTTCTTCTGTGTGCAGTAGCAGTATGACGAACATAATCACAATTCAGACAGCGCATTGAGCTTATGCGATTAAATACTTCATTATGATGTCATATGTGGCCGAAGGTAACGAAGAGCTCCGTGGCTTTGAGGAGAAACTGAGAGCTGGCTTGTGTGGATTAGTTTAGTAGATTTGTATTTTATTTTTAATCATCTCCCGAGGGGCATTCTCACATTGTGATTGTTGTGTTTACTAGAAATGCTGATCTGTATGGAAATTATGTGTTTGAAGGGGTATCTGATAACTGGTCTTGGCTAAGCTAGATTTGTATCCGCCAGGATGCTCGGTCAAATGCTGTTGTTCATATGTATTGGAGATGTTTATACTAAAATAGACTGAAAATCTTGATCCATCGATCCGTTCATCATTCTTGTTGCATCAAAGTGTCAATCTATTCTGATCTGATCTTCTAAGACCAGTTAGACACATGTTGTAACATTGCTCGCATGCATCGAGCAACGAGGAGGTAATGCATGCTAAGTGCTGTAAACCTGCCACAGATTATGAAGCCAACTCTAAGGAGGAAAAAATCTAATAATTTTCATACTCGACTACAAAACGCTAACAAACAGACATATCGATCATTTGCCATCATTTTGATTGTACGGTGACAATGGTATTATCTGAATAAATAAATCTTTCGAAGAAAACAAGCACACCTAAGCTGGAGCTTGAGAACGAGAAAGAGAAGAAATAAAAAGGGGGAGAAATTTTGAGAAATACAACAGTTCTGGCGCGCGCATTTCAGTTTCCCTCCAATTTTTCCCTCCCAAAATGTCAAGGAAATAAAAGGAAAACGCCAAACAGTGGCATGACAAGAACCAACTCACAGCAATCATCAGTATTCATCACTCTTTTCGCTGCCTCTCCGCCTTCAAGAATGCTCCAACGAGATCTTCATCAAGAGTAGGTATTCGCAACCCCTGGTGTTCTTTCATTTGAATCACAGTTTGACATTGTTCTGTGTTTGATCGATCTGATTTTTTTTTTAAATTTTGGTTTTAATTGTTGGTTGTATGTTTTTATCGAGTTTAATGCAATATAGGTACCCATTTGATTCTGATATTAGAGAATTTGTTGTGGGTTTTCGGCTTTATATTTTTAATGTTTAGAATCCTTGATTTCATGCACTTAGTCATCAGAATCTTTTATAAGAACCAGTAAATGCATATATTTGACTGCGTAGGGGGTTTGTATAGAGATGCATGAGCATGTCTAGGCTGGTGAATTAAGTTGATCAACTTAGAAAGGATAGTGTGCTTTTGTTGTTGCTGATCCTCGTTTAGGGTTTTCCCATCAGAGTTATCAATTATGTTCGAATGTGGAGAATGTGACTTTTTCTTGCCTGTTGTTCCTTTGGTGTT
Source organism: Drosera capensis (assembly GCA_001925005.1). Lineage (NCBI taxonomy): Eukaryota > Viridiplantae > Streptophyta > Magnoliopsida > Caryophyllales > Droseraceae > Drosera > Drosera capensis. The sequence goes on from LIEC01012407.1 coordinate 28,819, forward strand.
GGTCTTGTGGATTAGTGAGTTGCGGGCGAAAACATGATCTGAGAACTGGGATGCATGAATTATATGGAAAAAAGATCGACCCTTTTGCCAAAATGCATATGATATGATGGCATGCACGAGACTTTAGCTAAAGTGCAAGCTGATATAGTAGATCGCATCCTCAACCGAAAATATTCAATAAGCTAGTGAATGGAAGGGTCTTTATGGTAGGCTAGCCCTCAGTATCCCTGCGATCACTTGTTAGTATGATGAGAATGAGGCATCTGTCTCCCTGAAAAAGATTTCCCCTTTAAATGGTAAGGGAGTTTGTTTTTTCTTGGACAATGTCTCAAGTCCGTGTCTTCTGAATAGAGAAAACAATTGTTAGGAGAACTTTGCCCATTTTGCGAGTCCTTCCCGGCTTCAATCCAAAAACAAATGCTTATACAAAGAAATAAAGTTAAAAGAAAGGATGTGTGTATATACTCTTCCTTACCTCTTCCAAGTTTTAGTAATCAAGCATGATTAGTGTTCTATTATTTTCTTTCCTTTTCAGTTCATGATGCAGTCGATAACTTATCACGAATTCACAATGTTTTGTCTCAGGTAGTGACTTACAAAAAAACTGCTTCAGTCTGCGTATTCCGAGATCACTTCTGGTGGAAAGGGAATAGCAACATAAGTTTCAATGTCAGAGTCTAGCAACGATCTAGCGTGGCATAGTACCAAGTGCAAGAGAAATAGAACTTGTTTAAAATGTGGTGGTGGTGATGGAGGTGGTGGTAAAGTATTCGTCTGTGAGACATGTCCAATTGAGATTCATGACAGCTGCATGAATTGTCCTGCACAGTTTGATGCCACGGGGAGATTTCACTGTCCATACTGTTCATACAATCAATCGGCACAAGAATGCGAGCAGGCAAAGGAGAAGGTCATGATGATTAAAGAAGCTATTTCTTATCTGCTTCGTAAGGGGCGCGAGTGTGGACAAACTTCGATTGTTGAGGGATGGATTGTGAAACTCTTTTCTTTGAAACTTGAGAGACAAAAGCGAAACAGAGCCCTTCAGAGTGATGGAAGCAATACGCATCATGATGAAATCGATGGGCTGGTGATGGATAAGGAAAGTGATACTTCAGCTTCAGATGACTCAAAGCAAATTCAGCAGGGCAAGGATACTGTCTATGCTAATCAGGCATGTCTGGAAGGCCGAGTTTGTGGAAAATTTTGCTTCAATGAACCAACTGATATGTCATGCGAAGTTGAGCCGGAAAAGATAGCAGAAAAGGATATCTCCAAGGCTTTAGAAGTTGAGAAAACTATTCAAGTAAACTGTTCTACCCTAGATGACAGTTACGAGGTAGAGGGGAATACTCAGGATAAAGAGAAGGTGCAGCAGCCAGACAATCTCTGCGAGGAAGGATGGACATGTGCTGAACCAGTAGTTCATGCGAAAATCAGAAAGAATAATGACGTGGTGAAGAATTCGGGACAGTCATCGCTGGAGGGTATAAAACTGAAAGTGGAGCAGACACAGGAAGAATCACAGGGCTCTTGTTTGTACCCAGTAAGGAAGCGGAAGGTTACCGAAATCCGTGGCAAACCTGATGATCTGGATGACAACTGCTCATCATGCCTGGACCATCGTACCAGTAAACGTCGTGGTGGTCATAGAAATGGAGCTCGAGATGGTAAGCACGAAACTGTCTAGCAACGCTGTCGATTTGTCAGAATATTATCTGAAAAACCAGAAATTAGTAAGATACTGTAAGTCAAGGATTTAACCATAGGTTAAATCAATCAATTCATTATACTACTGTAGGCACACGATTTCTTACATAACTATAACTGAATCATCATTAATTACCATTTTGTAGGCTAAGTGCAGCTAAGCAAACTGTGACTCAGCAAGAGTATTGCCTTTGAGTTGAAGAAGATGACATGCTAAAGGGATGGATGCGGTTTTTCTTCGTTCTTTGTTTCAAGGTCAAATATGAAGAAATATTCTTATCATGTATCATGATTATGATACATGTCTTCTAACATGTAAGCTGCATGTAACTCGACTCGAGCAAGCCCTGATACATAAGGTGGTAGTCCTTGCCAGCCGAAACTGTCTTTAGCTCTAATTATGAGTCTTGCGATGAAATTTGTCATGCTTAAATCATACTCCACTATTTTGCCTTTTTGAACCATGGTTAATGAACCAAATGTGAAAAGTCATGGAAGATGCAAACTATTATTTGTCCAGCTTCGACTCAAAAGTCACCAGAATACATTAGGCCATGTGCTTGCAGCTGATTGACGTGTTCTACTATGCCAATTTGGAACTTGCTTATTTTGAAAGGTGATTCGATAAGACAATTAACTGCTGCCGATACTAACCTGCATTTGGCAAGATATGGTCACAAAACCTTTTAAGAAAATTAACATTCGGTGATACTGAAACTGCATTTGACAACTAAATGCATGGTTCTAGCACGGTATCATCTGTTCGAAGGCCAAAAGGAGAGCATGAACCAAATAATCTTAAAGATACTAATAGGATCTGACAGCCTACATAATCTCAAGGCTCAGAGAACTTCTCTACTGGCATGTTTTCATATTTGGTTTACTTATAGGATCCGACAGCCTGCATAAGGATAAAGGAAACCTTTTTATGATTGTTGTTGGCTATGACATGAGGCTGACTATCGTGCGAAAAGGATGCAAAAACGCTTGAAGAGTAGTCGATGAAAATATGTAGCTTCTGGATGTGGAAGACCCAAAGGCATTGACCGCACAATGCTAAGAATCCAGAACAGAATTGAAAGATGGTGCTCATGGCAAGTTGCTAAGCCGCATCTGTAACTAACCTACAGCAACTATAACGCTGAAAACTGTCCCAACTTGAATACGAAACAGCTTTCTCAGTTTTCATTTCACAACTTCTATCGTATTCTAACCCGATATCGAGCAGCTTCCTCACAGCTTGCTTCTTCATGACTCTCCCATACAATTCTCTTCCTAACTTCATCACCTTGTCGATCTCCGTAAATCCACAGTAACTCTTCCTCTTTTTCAGCCTTCTTGTAAGAACGGTTGGAAATTGGTCCGTTTGATCGTAATCTGGAGCAAGTATTGATCATCAGATTGGGATGATTTTGGACTCATTGAAAACTAAGTTCCAAGTAGATGATCGTGTTATGTTAAAATTATCAAAATCAGATTGGAATGGTTGCTTACCCACATTGAAGTTTTGGTATGGAATGACATACCTTATAAGTATGTTGGTGAGAAATGTGATTGGGCCCTCAAAGGATGCCCACTTTTGTGTGAGGGGGGACAGGGGAAGTTATCGTTGTATCTTGGGAGACGGTCGTCAAGGATCCGTGAGCACCAATGACGGGTTAATAACGTCTTAAGGAAGGGATACCCCTTGCCTCGACAATACTGTTTTGGTTGGTTTCTTCATCACAAACTACCCTTATTTTTCAGATTCGATTTTGATTTCTATGCTAACCTACTAACAATGTCAAGACATAATAAGTATAGGAACATTCTGATTTATTGTCTACTATTTGATTTCTTAGTCTACAAACTAGACTGCTTTGCTTTGCATTTTCGACGGGTTTGATTAATAGGCCAATAAGCAAATTACACGTTTTGCCTACGGTTTAATTATTGGGTCTATAAATTTGATATATTGAACTCACATGTTGCCTTGACTATACGAGTAAACAAAAAAAGACTAGACTAAGCTCTCATTGATCAGTTGATGACGAGTATCTAAACCAGTATAAAATCTTGTGTTCTTACTTCTTTTTCTTTTTTTTTTGCTTTGCATATTAGAAATAATTTAAAGAGTGAAAAGAGACAAGCCTTGAAAACATAAATCTCTACAGCATACACATCTTGTAATCTGCAAGAATAATTGATGCATGTTAGTTAAACCGATTCACCCCCCCCCTCTCCTCTAGGTTATACCTTTGGGAATTACACCTCGTCTTCAATTATGAGCACTTTCTCTGTTTGTGTTGGAGTCAGGTCAAGGGTTGTGATCTTTGTGAATGCTCCTTGATGAATGTGTTCCTCCTTTTCTTCAGACTGCTCTATAGATGCTTGAGTTTCTCTACTTACAGTAGTCTGTTCACCTTTTGCAGCCTTTTCTTCTTAAGCTGGTTCTGCTGCTGCTGACCCTCCTGCTCCTGGTTTGTCTATTGCTGATGCCTCTAATGCTGACTCCTTTGGTGTTTGATGGTTTTGTTGCTGGCTCTGTTGCTTCAGGCTCTTTTGCTGCTGGCTCTGCTGCGAGGAGTTCTCTAATGCCTTCTCTGGAAACTTTATCAATCATTTCATCATCATCATGACTTTCTTCTTCTTGATGGTTGTCATCATCATGATCATCACCATCTCAAGGAGATGGTGGTATGCCAATGGTTGGTCTTGACAAATAGTCATAGATCTCTGGAGTTACTGATTTGACTGGCTTGTCTACCAATCTTTTCAACACTACTTCCACCTCTGGTGTGCGGACAAACTCCATAGCTTGTAGTTGAGCCTGCTTGTGTCTCTTTGTCTTTAGAGTTGATTCCTTCATCTCTAAGGCTTCATTGAAGAGGATGTATGGTTCTATGGGCCTTTTTTTTTTTTTTTTTTTTGTAGCCTCCTTCCTTTGAATAAGTATGAGGTACTCTATCTCAGCTTCAGTCATATTATCCACAATGCTAATCTCTATCCTAGTTCTATCACCATTGATCCTGTATCTGGTGGTAGGTTCTGATGGAATCGGTTTTGGCCTCTAAGGTGTAGCCTTCGGCTTCCTCTTTAATGGAAGCTTATGTTTCCTGATAAATTCATGTATCATGACCTCCTTTTCAGGTTTGACCAATATCATCTGTCCTTGATTTGTGCTCTATCACCCTTGCCTCAATGGATTGGATGGTCTGCGGAGCTTCTTGTCTGCTGCTCCTGTTATGATTGTTGTTGTAGCCCATACTACTAATACTATGAAGGGATATCCTCTACTACGCTTTCAGGATGAGTTGTTGGAGATTCTCATGAGGCCCTGCCTTGAGGTACTCTGATGCAATGTTTACATCGTGAAGTACAGTTATTTCTGACTCCTTCAGAGGGATGGCCTTTGATGATGTCCCTCCTTCAGTGGTTGCAAGAGGAATAATTTTTTACTCCATTGTTGATTCTTTTGCAATGATTTCAGTCTGTTCATCTATAGAAATTGGATATGTTTCTTCTTATTTCAGAGCTGCTAGGTTTGCAGCAGGGTCTCCTCTACTTCCTCAGAGATATGCAGAATTAGTTTTCTTCTTGTAGGCTTTGTCTGTTTCTCTTCTGCAGTCAGCTTCAATATGTCTTTTGTAGGCTTCTTGATGATTTTCTACTTTGCCTTCACCATGGCCTTCTTGAGAGGTTGATCTGAAGCCATTGATGTGGTCTGCACCTCCTTTATTTTCTTTGAGAAGTCAACTCGTTGCTTCCTAATATGCTTTACATCAATTTGTTTTGTCATTGTCGATGGCTTTCCTTTCTTGTCTGAGAGTTTGAGCTTCTCTTTGACGATAATGCTGATGACTTTACCAAAGAGAGGTTGTCTAGTCTCCGCTTCTTTGGCCAGTTGATACATCAAAAGTTTCGTCCAGTTGTTTTTGTGCTTTGTTAGGATTACACACATGATTTTCTGTTGATCAAAGGTGATTTGATCCTTTGAGAATTCCCTGGACATGATGGCCTTCTTGATCACGTCTGTTAGTAGCTTATATGGTTTTGATAGGTACTTCTTCCTTGTTTTGATCCCTTCCTTTTGATGATCTTCGCTCTGCATCACGTGACTTCCATCGCTCACCACTGAGGCTGGAGGTGTATGTGATGGATTTGAAGTTATCTGCCACCTTCGCCTTCTCTACGACATCCAACACTTCTTCATCGTATATCCTGTTGGTCTTCTCATTAACCCAGCATATTTATTCTTAGAGAGAGAAAGTATTTTGAGTTCAAAAAATTTGCATATTTATCCCCAATTCAAAGTTATCATTGAAATTTCAAAAAGTCACTATTACATAATTTTCCATAATTTCAGCCATTTAGTTGACTGTTGTAGAAGTTTAGGTTGATAATTTTGAAAATTGTTTCTTTCTAAAAATAGAAATGCTATTTTGTTTCTTATATGTGCAGTAGAGCAATATAATATTATTGTTCATTTACTCATTTAAATCAATCATACCTAATTCATCTTGAAATTGGATAAATTACTCTTATTGAGAGGTTTTATAAAAATATCTGTAATTTATTTTTCTGCTGGTATATATTTCAATTTGATATGACCTTTTTGCACATCATCCCTGATAAAATGGTATCTGGCATCTATATTCTTAGTCCTTGCATGAAAAATTGGATTTCTGAAATTGTCATTGCAGACATATTATCACAGAAATTGGTGTGTATCCTAAATGACTTATTATAAGAATAAATGAAACCTTAACAAATCATTGACAACTATCTTCTTTCTTAAAACTGATCGTATGAACCCTAACATTCTCGTTTCTCTTAAAACTGTATCGAAATCCAATTTTGCTTGCATAAAATGCAAGAGACTTCCTAAACTGCTTTGCATCATTAGGAAATACTAAGTCAACATTCTGAATCAAATTTGACCAAAGGGAAAAACGCAAGAGTTGATCACAATTGTTCGACGAACCAACATCCAAGTGAAGCAACGACTCACGTACAACATCATCATCAAAATTATCATTTATCTCAGAATGTTGATTAAGATTGAAAATTTGAGATCCCGAAATCCGTGCACTAATAGAATATCCCACAAGCACTGATCATTACACTGATACACTATTTGCGATTGTGAGATACTATCAGTACTCAGACGCACTGTTTCTTCAAACTGGCATATTGTTTCAATTTCAGGATCTAAAACTACACTCGAACCATGACAATCCAAACCCATTCCACTACATACAACATTCACATCAATTGATGATAAACGATGATATTTCGAGAGCTCAAACAAGATTGTCAAATCCTCTTTATCATTAAACAAGCATCGTTCATGATCAAGAATTGAATAATACAAATTGAATTCAGTTGGATAAGAAGATTTTGAAACGATCTCGTAATTTTCAACATATTCGAATCGAAATCCAAAAGACATAAAAACAAACGAGATATAGAACCAAATCCACAAACAAAAATTATCTTCTCATTCATTACAAAAGGATCAAAGATAATGAACAAGAGGACGTGGCGATGTCGAATAAGTTTCGTTGGTGATCATGGTATTTTTCATCGATTTCAAATAAGAAATCTGCACAAAAACATACGTTTAGCAAAAAAAAAAAAAAAGAATGAAAAGAGAGATAGTTAAGGCGAAAATCGCGCGTTTGGTTGAAGAAAATGAAAAGTGTATAAAATGGGAAATATTTTACCGGGTTGTATCAAATGTGAATTATTTTATAAAACATGTATCCTTCAAAATTTTCTGTAATTCCTAATTGCTGCTTTGAATCCTTATGTAATGGACCAAAAAAATTCATTGTTTGTCCTAAAAACTTTATAATTCCAATGATATCCTTCAAATATTTATTTTAAGATAAAATAATCCTCGTTTTTAAACAAAATAATTCTGCTTTTATTATTATTTTCTTCAAATCATTTTTTATTTTATTAAAAAATATGAATAAATTAAATATGAATCGAAAATATTCTTGAAATATCATAATTATATTGTAAGAATTAAAGAAGATTTCGATTGTATGAATCATTTTATCCCATAAATAAGAATTCGAAAAAATAATTAGGAATTATGAAGATTTGAGGGACTTACATGAAACAAAAAACATATTGTTTTAAGTTTGCATGATGAGCAGGTGCAACTTTTTAGGCAGATGCAATGAAAAAGAGATCAAAAAGTTCAAGTCTAGCTAAGATGGATCAATAGTTTTTAACTGAAGTCTGAGGACTAAAGTAAAGATATTGAGAGTTTCACACCTCAAGGCAACTCAAGGACAATACATAAAAGATACAAGATGAAAGCTACGGTATGATCATACTATAGCTTTCAATCTTAATTACAACATTTTTTTATTTGATCAGTCTTAAAAAAATTATAATTTTTTTCTTTTTTGATAACCTTTTTAACATAAAAAAAAATACAAAATGTCTCTAACTGTTAAAATATGTCTATAATCTTCTCTCACAAATACTACAGTAAACCTCACTACCATCACAAAAATATTCTTTCCTCACCAAAATCGACACAAATTCAACACTCACATAAATTCTCGTATCGGGTCAAAATATTTTAATAAATATGAAACGAAGAAAATATATCCTAAAATATATGGCTAACTATGTTAGTGATTTTATACCATACATTCCTGTGAAGATTTTGAAACAACTATTCTATGAAATAGAATTTTATCACGAATCTTTGTTTTTATGTAAAAAATCACCCTCACAAACCCCTAATATATATATATATAAAGTTCATAACCCTCGAAACTGATGTGTTATAAACTTAAGGACGGCTCTTTTTTGGAGCAGATCAAACATCTCTAGACCTGCAAGAGTACAATTCTACCTTTTTCTCAGGCAGGGGGGTTTCACTGAACTAATCATTGCCGTATAAGCGAAGGCTTTTCACTGCTTGTAACTCAAAGACGGTGAGGGTTGTCTAGCAGGTCTTGTTTCGGCGTTATCTTGCTGAAACATGGAGCAGCATCCAAGACAAGTCACCAGAGATACAGCAAGAGATCCTTTCAATTATCTCCACATATAACGAGTTGACAACCCACCCTACAAAAGCATGTTCCACATATAGTAGATATCCATGGAACAGCTTGGTTCATGCTGAGTTCTTTCGGAAAAGATGCATCCATCGGAAAAAAGTGAGACATATTCGTTCCATTGAGGCACTTGCCAAATCAAGCTGAATGAAAATTTCCCTGGACAACGAGGTTGTAGTCGTACAAATATTAAAAACTTCGTGCAGCAGACCAGACATCAATGCAACCTACAAAAGGCGATAGCATAACAGAATTGCTACATCTGATTTGCAGCAATAACTAGTTGCATATTCAACAGTCAAATGTACCTGTTGTTCTCGTTGAAACACAAACTTACAGTAAGAAATGACATGTGACGCACTCTTGCAAGTCGATCCACTCAGCAGTACCCATATGAGGATGACAACCCAGATAGGTTTCTGTCAAGTTCATTCGCCCACACACAAAAATACAAGGGCACATCAGAATTTCTTTTTCTTGATCTTGAAATTCATTGACCTTATGACATCATCATCTTCCATAAGAGCATCCTGGAGACGAGTCATGGTTTCGGGTTTAGTGAAGTAGGTGAAGAGGAGAAAGATGCCATCGGAGTAGGTGTTTCTCTCTCCTTCCTTGTTTTTCTTCTCAATGTCGTAGGATAGTAGTAAAACTCCTCTGTTGAAGACTTCTACATACATGCCGCCCCCTGCAACAAGCAACTGCAAGGATAATACAATAGGATGTAAGCATGAAGACCAGACGCTTGATGGAATCGAAATGGAGAAAATTTGTTGAGCAGCCTATAAATAAGGTAATTAGGAAGTTAGCAAATTGCTGTTATGCATTACCGTACATGAGAACTCAAATTTAACATCCAGGGATTTAACGTTGTAGCATATCTTTCAGATTAGCCCATAAATTGGGCCGTCATATTGTCTGTCTTTATTGGCCGTCATATGGTCTGTCTGTCTCAAAATTGCAGTAATTTAGAGCATAATTTCCACATTAGCTAGATCATTTCAAGATTTCCACACAAGGTGCTCAAATTAAAAGGAAATTTTGTTTCTGGCTATATGCTTTAACTACTTGTGCTATTGATTCAGGAATCCATTCATCACACCAGGTGGAAAGAGAAATGCAACCGCTTCGTGCTGTTTCTCATGACACTCTTGTTATCAATTGAATTTTCATTATCGCTTCAATATACATTCATGCTTCAAGGATCGTGCACATGAAAGGAATCAGTTGGCGACTTGGCCAAAAGAGGCCAAGTGGGAGATGTTATATAGTGGCAAATGCTTTTGCCAAATGAGCGTACGATATATTTGGTCTTTTACATTATGTCAGATCAAGTGAAAAACTTGTTGCAAGTAAAAAAAAATATATATATATATAAGAGAACAATTAGGGAAGTGCGTAAGTTGAGGAGCTTGTTGGAGACAGAGATCTACACAGCACCCCACATCAAATTCAATATAGAAGTCCATGAATGCTTCGGATGCAGTTGATGAAAAATTGGATTTGTTCGTTGGGGTCCCCAATAATTATGTTCCCATAGGTAATTACCTCCAGGAAAATGCGGTTAGTAAGCTGCTTCACATAGGCAGTATCCAGTTGCTACTGGATGTAGAGTTATCAGATTTAGATCTGGTAAGGTTAAATGGCTGACAAGTGATGGAAATTGTTGATGATAATACATGTTAACTATGCAGACGAGACAATGAAGATAGTAATCTCATTTTCCTTTTCTCGCAGTGATCTAAACTCTAAAAGATCTTAATGCAATGAAAGTCGAACAAAATGCCTTCGACAGGAAGGCTGAAGCAATGGGATTGTCAAAGAAGCAGGGGTAAATTGGTTACAAGCGAGGATGAAATTCAATACAATGGCACGTGAGATTTGGAAGGGAGAAAACAAAGAGCTTTATGCGACAAACCCACAAGCCTAAGAGAGTGGCTGCGATATTTTAGCAGTTGACCATGGAGGATAAACAAACTTGGCTATGAAGAATTGCACAGTTCAGGTTGGCACAGCTGTTGGTATGTTTCTCTGAATGACAAGGTGAAGATGCGGTCTGTCTTTCTAATGCCTTATGTTATTGTAGCCGAACTAATTCTTTTCTCTTCATATGGATTGGAGGATCAGATACACTAGCTGGTATGAGTTGCCTATCCATGATTCTAGTTGTATCAAAAGTATACATTTTAGTCTTTTTTTTATTGAAAGAGTATACACTTTAGTCTTAAACCGGCATATTACAACTACTACATGTGGAACTTATATCTTAAATGAAATTATTCTTTTAAGCTTCCTTATCTCCCATGACATAGAGTCGGTGTTGAATAATCATTTAGGTCTCTAACGCCCACGCGACTAGATTGGCAGATGAATGCCCATATCCATAACACTAATAAAAGTGATTTTATCTACAGGCTAAAATTCCCGAAATTTTCACAGCTTCATTTCAAGTTTCTACAGGACTCCCATATGTCCTGCTCTGTGGCCATGATATAATTCCCAACGGCTGGCATTGGAAAACCCCATAATCCAAGAATCTAATGGCTACTAACCAGAACTGGTCTGCTTGGCCAAAGCAGAGAAAATTTTCCACTTACCGATTAAGATGTAGCAGATTTAGTTGAATCTCTACATTCTCATCCTAGTCCACAACTACAGCACAAATAACGCAATCAACACTGAAGTTTACAAGATCAGATCCAGTAGCATACCCAATCACATCCTCATCTCATATGCGCACTTAATTAACAACAAAGATAACAACCTGAGTTAAGAGTGTATTGCGCAGTCTTTTTTTATCAAGGGTGTGTTGCACATAGTCTTTTAATTAACGAGTGGTTCAATATCTATCAATGGCTTCATTACATTACAGCTTATCTACACACCTCGGATCAAACATCTCTGCACACATCTCAACATTGTTTACCTTAAAAATCAAATGTATGAATAACTTCATATTATATAAAAACAACAACCCATTTAATTCCGTCCTACACATCTCTCAAAAAAAAACGAGCTGCACAAAGTCTTACCTCCTCGTACTTTTGTGTAAGCCCAAGCCGCTCATCCTCCGTCATATCGGGCCGCAACACCACCAAACTCTCGTATTGCCTCAACCCGGGAGGACAGGGAATTTCCGGCTTCTCCTCTGTCCCAATCCCGCCGCTCGGGCCTAGCGGAAACAGGGGCGGGTCATCGTACTCTTCCTCGTCGGGTTCATCGTCGTCGTCGAAGAGGGATTGGCTGAGGTTGAACACGCGGGTCTTGAAGGAGAAGGGACGGGGATTGTGATGGAGGGATGAGGGTGGTGGTTTGAGAGTGGAGATGGAGGAGAGGGTGGAGGCAAGGGAGAGGAAGAGGCGGGGTGTGGGAGCGGAGGGGGGTGGAGACAGGGGAGGAGATGGAGGGAGAGTGGAAGACAGGGGAATGGTGTTCATGGTTCGGTGAAGTGAGAGTGCCGGAGAGGTGGAGACTGATGGTGTTGATGAGGTGCACGACTTTATCTGTTTACCATTCGCAGCGGTGGAAAACTCAGGATCATTTTTATTAATTAATTAATTAATCAAAAAATAATTTTAATGATAAATTAAAGATCGTCAACAAAAAATGAAATAAAATTAATTATTATTATTATTATTATTTTAAGTTATGTTATAATTAACCAATACTATTATTTGTTGTTATCTAATTTATTTAATTTTGAATCAACATATAAATTTTATGAATTTAACTTTTGTGAATTTAAATAAAACAAAAAACATAATATTATAATAAATATCATTAATCATAATCCAATCCATGCACCTTTCATCTTGACATCATAGTCGTTCTTGTCATCACAGTCACCACCATTCGTGGCAGAACAAAACAATAAATATGAACATATCACATCTTCTTTGACACGATGCATTTATAAAATTCCAAGATAAATAACAAACAGTGCCTTCTCAATAAGAATAATAATTGGGTCGATTTTGATTATTTGGTTTGCTTCTTTATTAGTTTGATTTTAACAACCTAAAAAAAACCATTTATTAATTTTGATTTTTAAATGCTTTTTTTTGGATGTTTTTAACAATTTCATATGGTTCGTCTTCAATATTTCATAAATCATTAAAAAAACTCTATAAATTTATATTACACATGTTCATACAAAATATATTAGATACATCAAGTTAGAAAATGACAAGGTGAACTATATTAAAAGTAAATGAATAAATGAGTTTTTAACTGATAAAATAAACTATAAATAAAAATTGAATTAAAGGTTGTCATTTCAATTAAAAAAAAAAAAAGAAGTAAAGAAAATATTTTAAATATTAAAGATACTCCCTTCATCCTAAAATACATATAATAAATTGATTGACATGAGATTTTATGTATGTTGAATTTTTTGTTTAAAAATATTTATTCGCTTCGAGGTTTTTGAGAGGAAGGAGAAAGAGAGCAAAAAAAAAAAAAAAGGACAAGTGATAGTTGGATGAGTTAATGTGATATAAAATAAAAAAATATGAATGTTTTGATATTTTTGAAGATTTTTTTTTCAAATAAGATAATGTTATAATTATTATGACACATAAAAAACACAAGTGTTGTATTTTCAATGATAATAGGGTGAGTATTAGACTATCTTAGGTTCAAAATAATATTAAGAAAAGAAAAAAACATATCTACGTAATCCTGTCAAGCATTGAACCCCTATAAAATAGGATAATGTACGCAAACCATATCTTCCTGATGCTCTCGGGTGTTGAACCACTGAACTCAGTGTTAGAAGGGGAGTGACATATCATTGAACCAACTCCATTTAACTTATACAAAATAATAATATAAAGTTTTTGATTTTTAAGTTTAACAACTTATGTAAAAACAACTGGTACAATAAACAATTTTAAACAGTTCAATGATTGATTGTAAACGGTTTGGTTAATCAATTTATCCTCGAGTTGGTTTAATATTAAACCAACTAAATAATCGATTTAATTTTATAAACCAAAATGGACTATTTAATAATTGGTTCGATCGATTACGGTTCACCAGTTACAATGACGGTTTGATAATCAGTTCAACTTCCATTCTAATAACCTTATTCCTCGTAATAATTATACAAGATTTTATGTTTTGAATAAGTATAACATCGAATGTTTCAGTTTTACATGTTGATTATGATAATAGCTTTGCAAACTATATTCCTCAATATATGAACGACATCTCTTCAACCAACGAACTACGACTCATGTACTCGTGAACTACTTATCTCAAATCTGTTAATTGTTGTTGTTAATATGTAAAGTACATGTTTTATACTTGTGAACTGCTTATGGGACCTCTTGAACTGCAATGGTGAAACATATGAACCACAAGTAAAGGAATATGAACTGAAAATGGGACCTCTTGTATCCGATAATATTGGTACATTCGGTGCTCTGATTTGAATCCAAATAGTTAAAATGTTTAGAGAATTACATATTAATAGATGTCAATCGTAAATTATTTGTATGAAATACATATTGTTTACATGTGAACTGCACATTACCTAAATGTGAACTAAACATTATTCAAATGTGAACCACATCAATTGACTTAGCGTATCTCATCATCTCACCATAAATTCCTTTTCTTTATTTCTTTTTTCCTCTTCTTGTTGTATGTCTAGTGAAACAATCAACCCATCAAACGACGCCGTCGATCAAAATCGCAGCTATCACCGTTATACCCCGTGACAAGAGATCTCGATTCCTTCGTCATCATCTCCCTTATCCTAAAATTGAATCCCTTTAATATGCCCTTGTCACCATCTCGCCTGTTTCTCATTCTTCTGATCATTCATCGTAATGTTAGCATACTAAGATCACATAATGAAGCAGTGAAGAAAACAAATGAAATTCAATTCAATCAGGCATTTCATCGAATAGTTATCGGGCATTATATAACTTCCAAGAATTTCAATTCCAAGAACCAGTAAACATACACATGATGATTTACAAGAGAGATTGGTTCTACAATTTGGAACATAATCCCATTTCAAAAGACTTATGAATGTTGAACAAACCCAAATTAAACAGCCACGTAAGATTTTGAATCACAAACAAATGTAGATGGTTCTTGAAGCTTTATTGGTCCAAATCTTCCTTCCATTGACGTTTTAGTCGATGATTCATGCCTCGAATGTCGTGATCGACGACGTCAGGTTCATCATCGATAATTCACTCACCCCATAATTCCCCACCAGGAATGCCACGAAGACACCACGGAAAACCGTCCGGCTCATATGACCCAATAGTAATTGGATCTAAATAATACAAAGACGATATCTCGTCGTCGCCACCGATCTAGATCGAGATCGGAGGTGGGCATTGTGATCTATAGGATTGCAGAGAATCACGGGATGAAAGAGTGGTCAAGAAAAATTCAAGAAGGAGAGTAATGTGTCAAATGGGTTAGGTGAGGGGCCTTAAGTCATTTACTCATTTTTGGGTATCAAAATATAATTGAAACTATTACTGGGTATCTAAAAATGCCTTGAAACATTTTGGATAATAGAATGTGAATGAAAATTACCTTAAATATATTAGTGTAATTATGAAATTACCTTAAACATATTATCAATTCCTCGGTTTCTCCCCATATTTCTCCCCCTTTATATTATTTTGAGCAAAACTGTGAAACGCCAAAAAGAAAAAATACAGGAAGAAAGAGGGATGACATCGTGAAACGCGTGTTGTCGTATGCTCTTTGCTGGTTTGATTGTGGTTTGGGGTAGGTTGATTTCTAACCTCACAGCTTCTCCACCGCCCATACTTTGCTAATTTAACATGACCAATTATATGTTTTTGTATGAGAATATTGATAAGCCTAAAGTTAATGTGAAGCTGGAAAGGGTTATTCCCAACTCTTTGTTGCATATTCTTTGTCCTTTGTGTTGTTTATGTCTGACAAGAATAATGCTCGAAGGATAAGCAGATCTTGGTAATGGATTGTAAAGTACATTTTGCGTTGAAACACTAGTTTTAGAGAACATTTGTAATACATTAACGGTTAATAGTATTATCTGCTTTTTTTCTTTTGAGTAATCCATCGTTTCAAAATTTAGATGTTCAACGTGTTTGATGTAGAGAAATGCTGGAATTGATGACTGTCTTGCGAAGCTTTTCACGGTGTATGTGAGTGAAAACAAAACACAAAAAAAGAATTAATGTTGATCTGTAGAATCAATTATTGCCCTAAAACACATTTCTTGATAACAACTCGATAACGAGAATTGACGAAACATTACAATATTTATCTAAGAAGGGAAAATAACACTTAACCCCCCTCAACTATTGACAGGGAGCACTTAACCCCCTTCAATTCTGAAAATGTGCATTTGACCTCTTTTTGAGCCACTATTCAAGGGGATTTTGTATCAAAAAAAGACATACTGTTTGATGTTTTCTAAGGATCAAATGCACGTTTTCATAGTTGAAAGGGATTAAGTGCTCCCGGCTCATAGTTGAGGTGGGTTACTTTCCCATCCAAGAGTAATGGGTTAGCAAAACATTAATCGAGGTTAGAGGGACTACACCTAACCAGTGACAGCCCTTACATCTCGGATGGGTATAGTTGAGTTTCGAGTTCACTTGTTATCGTAAACTTTCATCTTATTCCTATGTTGTTTTGGTTTTATTTCTTTAACATGTAGATTTGGTATAATATGATTGTCTATAATGCTAAAGCAAATTGATGATACTTATAAATGATTTGTCTCAAACCCTTCATATACTTAATAATAATGATGCTTTTAATATCATATATAAACGAATAAAGAGTTGATATATTTAAACCAATAGGATGTTGACATGTATATACCTATTAACCAATAAGAAAATAACATGTGGAGGAGTAAGTAAAAAATCTCCCTAAATTTATATTATATATTTATAATGATTATCTATTTATCATCAAAATCTAAAATATTTACAAATGGATTATATCTTATTATCTTATTTATCAATTGCTCATGAATCCATGATATCTAATAAGGAAAATAACAAATCATTGGTAAAATCAAAACAAATAAGACCAACAGATAATTAATAAGTTAGGGGGCACTACTACTTGCTAAATAAATTTCAAAGAGAAGACCTATTGATAATTTACATTAATTATTAATATTTAACATTTTTTAAGTCATTATATGTAAAAATTTTAAATATATATTTTATACATTTCGTTGTTAAGGTTATATTCCGGATAATTTATTATTGAGCATAATGTATATATGATTATTATTATTATTTTGAATTGAATATGCGTATTGTTTAAGATTATGGGAAAATCTCCGAAAAGTACAGAAAAGTAAAAACAAATTCCAACAGATACAATCCGAGAAAATAATTCCTATTTAATATAATTTTAGTTATCAAAGCAAAACCATCCAAACCCATGATTGAAACCATTCCCTATAAGGACGCACTATCGAAAATCATTCTAATTCTAAATCGAAATCCAAAACCAATTCAAATTGAATCTCGAATCCAAATCAAGAACTAAATTCAATTCAACTCAAGAATCTAATGAGGCACATTGTTTCATTCAAACAAGACGTCTATTTTTTTTGTTAACATAAATACACGAATGCATAAACACAAATTTATAACATGATATTCATATAATTAAAAAAATCATTACATATTACCCAACATGTTTAAAACATAAATTTCTACTGACGCACTGTTTGATTTGTATAGGCGCAATGTTTGATTGAAATAGTACGCTTATACAAATCAAACGGTGCGTCAGTTCAATTTTTTCTCAAAATGTTGCTCAAAATCAAACCAACAACGAAAACAAACACACATACACACATACACACATACTGACGCACTATTTAGAAACAGAACGTTAGTTCAACGAAACAATGTGTTGTTGTTTCTTTTTTGAAAAAAAAAACATTATAAAAATACGTAAACAAAAATTTATAACATGATATCCATAAAATTGAAAAAAAAAAAAGATGAATTTTTATTTTTTATTTTTTTAAAAAGAAAATTGTTTGAGAAGCACTAAAAATATCTAAGATGCCTAATATATCTTTGAGTAACTTGTGTTCAATCCACTCAAAAAAAAAAAAAAAACCAAAGACGCGTGAAGGCAAAAAGAACTTAGGACACGGTAAATTACAAAAAATCATTAAAACTATCTCATCCTGTTAATTAATATTACGACTAACAATTTATTATACAGTATTGACATTGGTGGCTGGAAATTTTGCCCCATTACCCTTGGGTTCTAACTCCGTCCCTGCCCCTGACTTTGTAGCCTGGTTACTGAACCAATGACACAGTATCCCAATGATAACACCAAGCTCCAACAAGAACATAACCGTCAATGTGAATGAAGAACAAAACTGTCTTTTTGACAGACAGCAAACATGCGACAGCTCGAACAAAAAACATTGATGACCACAACACCACTTGCAAATACAGAATAGCCGGAAAATGGATGAACCACAACAGTGCAGAATTTGATGAATCTGCTTGGTTCCCTAATGTAAAACGGTAAAATTTAGCAAAATAAATATCAGTTACAACAATCAAGCTGGTGTCGGAGACACCCTCTCGCAGACCAAAGAAACGGTCTATCAATGTGTAGCAAAATTCAGTGGGCTTAGAGGAAGCCAAGGGACTTCCGGTCAAGCACGGCTGACTTCCACAGAACATGGTATAATCTCAGGCATCAGCATGAGAAGAGATGTCGAGCACTGTCATGCATAAAGAGCACCAGGATAGATAGCCATAAGGTACAGCACTACAGCCAAGACCAGACAGAAAGGAACTGAACAGAACGAACTGAAACTGGTGCAAAAGCTTCTACTAGTCAGGCTTGAAAAATCAGGAATCTTTGGGGCCAACATTGAACTTTGCTATGAAAAAACCAATTGTGTCGACCACAGATGGATCAAATCTTTGAACTAGTTCTTCCTCCCCAGGTCTCAGCCACTCCTCCACATACCCATCCGAATACGCATGGCAACCAACCAGACCTGGTCCTCCAACTCTCGGACTCTGCGGTGCCAATGACAAAAACTTGTATGAATCCAGAGCATATCGAACCAGTGCTTCATTCTCACCTGGATTTATCGTACATGTGGAATAGACTATGACTCCACCGCTGCGAACTAATTGCACCGCCTGATCAAACATCCTTCTCTGGTACCTTCCATGATTTCTTAAGGACTCCAATGTCTCCTCGCCCACAAATAGCCTAGGTCTAAGTCCTAAGGCTGAGCACGGAGCATCTAGGAGAACACGGTCAAAGGTACTCGGAGGAAAACCTTCTGATTTCCCAACCCTGCCACCGCTGACTTGGTTCTTTCCAGGCCCATTCTTGATTCTTCTCCTATTACTCTTGGTGTTCTGGTTAACCAAATCCTCTTCATGAAAGCTGCCTTCTGCCATCTCTCCCTTTGAAATCGTGTTGGCATCCCATGATTTGGGATTGGAGTTAAAAGAAGCTGGAATATGAGCATCTTCAACAGGCTTGAAGCCGTTCATGCCATTAGATTCGTTTTTCCGAGAAACGGCCTTGAGGGCATCGAGCTTATATGTCACTATGGATTTGAAGCCCAACTCTGCCACCAAATTCTGAATATCCTTCACCTTATTGTGAGATCTATCAACTGCAACAACTTCGCCCTCATCCTTCATAAGCATGGCTATGGCAGTTGTTTTCCCACCTGGGGCAGCGCACATGTCTAGTATCTGCTCACCTTTTTGAGGATCAAGAACATGGACAGTAACAATGCTGGGAAGGTTCTGTAGAAAAATTTCACCCTCGAGGACATTATTGAAGGAAGGCAAATCGAAAACTCTGCTTGTCATACACATGGCTACTCCCTCCAAGGCACGGAACATTCCCGCCCTCGACAATGCAGCTGTTCCTTGTCCAATATAGAGCCCCTTTCTTTGAGAATAATGGGGATCAGTTGGCGAGCCTTGAAGAATCATTCCACGTGTCATTCCGAAATTCCATTTGCCATCTGATCCAGACTGCTCTACTACAGCAGAAACAGCGACCTTGTCACCTTTTTCAACATGAGCACTGCAAGCCAACACACCAGGCACATATACCTCAGCTCCACGAAGAACTGACTCCGCACATTTTCTACTTACAATCACCTCTTTCATGGGTTGGCCAGGAGCATAAGCATAATTTACTTTGTGAGGTCCAGTACCTCGAACTAAGATAACATAGTCTAAACCAGGTATCGGGCACTTGTATACAGGCTCACCTTTTATGCAGCCTTTGAACAGATTTGGTGCTTGTACCGTAGTTGTGGTAGTCTTCTCATCTTTGTTCGCTTCATCTTCTTCTATATTCGAGTGAAGGTCAAGTCTTGTGGCAACTTTTTCTTGCAAATCTGACACATTGTATACTCTTTCAGTATCACCAACAATATTCACGCCATTAATTGGATTTCCATTGCTTGTTTCCCGCAACATCTTTATTAACTTATCAATGACAGAATCACTCGTAGTCTTGAGTATGTTAACTCGAATGCAAGAATAACAACATGGCCGTGTGAGGGCTTTGGAGATGAGGGAGAAACAGTCGTTTCCATAGGCTTTGGCAAAATAATCCTCAACCTCGGGATTCCAACAAAGAGTAGGGTCATATGAATAACGATCTGGTAATAGGTCCGGCATTGGTGATGGTTGACGGAGGGTGAAAACACTTTCGTGGATGTTTTTTTGGATCCTGCCAAGCAGATTTAGGTTTATAAAACTCCTTGTCAAACATTCCAACACACATAAAAAAAAAAACTGTTCGATAATCAGCAACTGACATACTTCAGCTGAGTAGATCTCGAAAAAAATTTCAGTACTCACTATAAAGCCATACGTAAAGGGTGCACTCTTCTAGCAACAATAAGCGACCCTCTGAACAATGAACAACACTCTTTGTCTTGTCACAATTGCACCATGTAACACTAATTGCTCTTGTAAATATTGACAAAAGCACAACTTTAAACCCAAAAGCAAGCTCGACTCAACAGTGATTATTTTGTTGAGACTAATTTCTCATTTCCACACATGTATTTGGCTGTTCATTTTTTTAAAAAAAAATTCATGTTCATGCCAGAATGAATATTCCTCTAGTACTCACTACATGAAAGCTCCAGCTAGAAGATTATCACAGTCAATTTAATATGTTTGAAGAAATTAGCATAAACTAATGAATTACAATAGGCATTTCATTATCTATATAGTAATTTCTATCAAGCCGTAAATACCATTCATATAGGCATGATCACGGTTTGGTTTGGAACCGGAACCGAACCGGACGGAACCGGAACCGTCATATACGATTTCAATTCCGGTTTCTAAAATCATGAACCAAAACTGAACCAGCGGTTCCGGTTTTGATTCCAAATTGTTTTTGTGAATTAGAATTTGAAAATTTTAATGTGTATTTTAAATATATATGAGTGTTTTAGATGTTGGGTTACACATTTTAAACATTATGTGTCAAAAAGAATAGTTTAATTTGTTTCGGCCCAAATCCAATTAATTTATTTTGATGTAATATATCCATTATATTAGAAAACAATTTAAAAAACAAAATCTTAGTTTAAAAAAAACAAACGATTAATTTAACAAAATATTTCAAAATTTATGTTGTAAGTTGCAACCCATGTCCCTAGCCGCTACCACAACTTTACCACACAACAATTTGAATGTTCTACCATACTCCTTAGGTCGAGTCTGTCATAGGATTGAGTCAGTTTATCTTGAGTTAGTTTCTATTTTTATGTTGCGTCAGTTCTATGTATTGTTTTCTGTCATTTCGACCTTTCTATTAATCTATTTACTTTCATCTTTATTAGTGAATTTGGTCCATTATACTTGTTTCTATATTTCTTATTCTTATGTGCTTAATTGATTATGGAATGAAAATAGGTGAATAAGCTTAATTGATGCAGTTAAATTCTTTCATCCCTAGCATTTGACTCGAATCGTAAATTTGGAGGGATATTTTACTTGTTGAAAAAAAAGGAGGCAACATTTATTTTTGACACGCAAATTTAATATACTTCTTTTCTCTCCCAACTTCAATCCTCAACCACTTAAAATTTTTCTCTCCACATATTTTAATTCTCAACCACATAAAATTTTTCATATTAAGAAATGATGCAAAAAGAATTGGGATGTCCCGAAAAGGCAAAATGATGCAAACTTTGTAGGATGGAGGGAGTATATGATAAAGAGGTGCTCTTACGGCTTAACTATCACGAATTGTTCCACTTAACATTAGCCTAAAATCTGATCAGTATTTGATTGCATGGTTTATTTCAGTAGTTATTACAGTTTAAGAAGAAAGCTAGGCGCAAGTACGATAAGTCATCCAGCAACTTGCATTTAGGTGAATAAAGTAATCAACTAATGAACTCCAAACTCTGAATGGCATATCAACCAGGACTTGGTACATCATGACTTGTATTCTAAGTTCAGTGATCATTATTGACACTAGTCCCAACTAGCCGGCTTCCCCGGCTCTTTCAAGTTCAATCAACCTATGAAACTTATAAATGATTATGCCAATTTTATTGTCAATTGTCCAATTGCAAGTTGCTACATGGAAGTGGGATTTCAATTATGTATGCATAGAGTCATGAGTTCTGTTTGTTGATGATCTCCGTTTTGCTTTCGTTGTAATATTCAGGAAACCTGAGAATGAAAAGAATGATTGCTCTGGGTTTTGAAGGATCAGCAAATAAGATTGGTGTTGGGGTAATTACTCTAGATGGCATCATCTTGTCAACCCACGCCACACCTATATCACCCCTCCCGGGCATGGTTTCCTTTCTGGTGGAATCTGCTCTTGAGACTGCCCAAGTTACTCCTGATGATATTGATTGTCTATGATACTGATTGGCTGTCTGCGTATATAACTCTGTAAAATAAGGCAGGCGACCACATGTATGCCAAGGAAGACAGAAATAGTGCAAGCTTTTGTTTATGTGTCAAGACTCAATAGTAACGAAAACGAAAATAAAAACGGTGTAAGTATTTTCTCCACAAACAATTTACAAAAATGAAACTCTAATAGATGGAAAAACTTTGCCGTTATATTTAGAAGAGAAACAATGAGGGTCATTATTATGAAGAAAAGATTTATATGGAAAAAAATAATGTAATATTGACAATGCAATATTGATGCAGAGATGCATCCCCTGAATGATAAAAGGGATTGGGCTCGTTCAACGTATTTGATTGAAAGATTTATTGCATTGTCTTTTCATTTTCCAAGCTGGCACGTATTCCTTGTTTTGATGTTTTCCTAAATAGAATAAATAATCTATCATGACTTATGGAAAAGACACCTGCATATGAGGAACTATTCTTGATATCAGCGAGAAGGGAACCTAAACTGAATAGCTTGCAAGCTCAGATCAAGTTCAAAGAGAAACAATTGCATTCTTTACAGTCTTGGCAGCATGTGATGAAGAGGAGGTAGCTTTTGGGTTTCATTTCGTATCAGCTTGATTGCATTAATATAGGAATTCTTGCTCTTGCAATGTTATGCGTCAGCTCAACTCACAAGGAAGGAAGAGAAAATTATTGCCTGTGCTTTTAGATCTAACTCGTATGGTGTTCACTTGTGCTATGTCTTGGAACTAATTTTGTAGCAAAATTATAACTCCTTTTTCTTGAGCAGGAAGAAGGTTTTGGAGACTGATGAAGGTTCGAATGATTAGATTAGATACGAAGTCATTCAATGTTGATACCAGGTGCATGGTTGAACGATGAGGTGCTTTTTTATGTTATATATCCTTGATTTTTTGGATAAGTCGGAAGACTTTAGTACTGTTTCTGAGAAAATGAAACTCAGGTATCCAATGTATTATGGTGTTAGATACTTAGCGGCCATTGATATTGTCCTTGATTTTCATGCGTGAATCATCTGTGTTTTTTAGGCCATAAACTTGTAACCTTCAATTGTTGAAAGAAAGGGAAATAAGAGACCCAATGAAGTCCGTGACGTGTCATTTCTGCCATAGATTTTTCTATAAAAGGTAAAGCTTTCTTTTACTGGAATAGCACAAGTCTTTGGCTATAGTTTATCTAGTTACAGCCAGTTGACTTAGGGGAAAGTTCATTGGATATAGTTTATCTTCACGCATTTCTGCCTATTCCAACATTTGCTTGCTGCAATCATGCATAGAAGCGGAATCTAGTTGTTGTCTGCACTTCTACTCCTCAAGGAAAGCAATGTATTTCCCGCATTGAGATTATCTAAATCATTAAAAAATCTACTCTTAGTCTGGCTTTTACACCGAAAACTACCACGCAACGACAACCACAAGCACCCAAACAAACCCCCCCCCCCCCCCCCCCCCA